>RJVU01062051.1:57580-97110 GCA_003731715.1 Anabarilius grahami | reverse complement strand
CCCCTCTGTCTCAGGTTTCACAGCACGGTTGCTTAGAAGACACACAGAGGGGGAGAATTTTAGACTTCATTGCATTCATCTTAAGGATATCATAAAAAGTAAGGACTGCTTTCCCCCCCTGCTCAGTGAAAAATATGTTGTTTTGTAAATAAATGTTCAATACTGCTTTAGAAGCATGTTTAATTTTATACAATTTATTTATAAACTTTTAAAAGAAGTAAATTTTATTCAATTAACTTTTTGAAATATACTAAATAAACTAAACACTATTTTTAGTAATCAACAATTTGAATTACTATGATATTTGAGTTTTAGGGATAAATTATATAGACATGTCAATGGAAGCTCTCCACAAACATGTCCACAAAAACCTCTTATGCTTTGACAAAGCTAAAATGAATATTCAACTACTTGATGAACCTCATTTTGGGTGTTTAATATTTCATAAGCATTTTGTAAACCAATTTCATTTGAATATCATTGCCGGAGGAAATCTTTTCCTGGCTTTATTGTGATGTTTTTAATGTTTCCTGTGAGTATTGTAAATACACAATTCTTATTTAAACGTATTACTGTTTTATGTCTCATTCTTTTAACCACTAACAATGTCACACTGTAAAATCTGATCCCCATTTTTAAATCTTGTAACTCAACCGATTTGGGCTGTTCATTACAGACTCATTTTAGGGTGTTAATATAATTTATAAGCATTTTTCATTTAGTTAAACTATAATTAACTGGTCTCAGTAAATTTAGTAACTGTTTGTAATTCAGTGTATTGCAATTTTAACACCAACTTCCTTAAAAGATGATTGAAATGTGTGTAATCTATTTCATAAAATATGTTTATTCTTTTGGCCTGACTGTTTCTAGACTCGTGTTGCTTATCGTCTGCACAGACAGAGAGATCAGAGCATCATAAAATGCTCAAAGGTCATCATCAATCATTTTTGACACAAGCACTAGGGTATCACTACTGCTATATAAATGAAGATGACTTTTCTTGACTTGACTTAATGTATACAGTTTTGTTGTAAAGTGTTACAAATCACAAAAGCAAAATCCCCATACCAACCCTACTCTCTGAGCCTGTTACTGCAGTTACGGCAGTTTCTCTGGAGTGTGCCGTTTTAAAAGACTGACACATATTCATCACTGAGGTTGTACTTGTAGATGTTGTCTGAGTACGATATGTGGCTGAATACAGCTAGCTCAAGGACTTTGATTAGCAAGGGCAGTAAAGATTAGAGTCTTTAATTCTGGATGTCAACTGTTTTTTTCCAGTAGGGGTGAGTCACTAATGTACTTTGGACACCATAAGGCTTCTGGCACCATTCAGCCACATTTATCAAATGTTTATAGGCCTACTTACTTATATACTTATAAGCCTATGCATGTTTTTTTAATATTTGCATTCTGTTTACATGTGTTTATTTTATTTTTTTTTTTTTGTTAATACATATCCTGTATTACCAGTTACTCTGTATATTGCTTGTTTTCAGAGATGTGTTAAATAGTTTTATTATTCAATGAATATGAATTATGATCACACATCAAGTCAAGTCTAATCCCATATTTAAACATTGTAATTCAACAATGTACATATTCCTGTATGCAGTGTTGAGGGTAACAAGTACAAGTGAGTTACAAGTAACGCAAATTACGTAATCAGATTACTTTTTTTTAAATAACTAGCAAAGTAATGGATTACTTTTAAATTCACAACAAAATATCTGATTTACTTTTTCAAATATATACCACAAGTTACTTTGTTTTCCCATTTATTGACTGACACCTCTCGTCTCCATATTGAGAGAAATCGGGAGTAAGGTGCAGAGGCATAGAGTGGTGCAGGTATGACATCAATTTGTAGGCCAAAACGCTGAAACAAGTTAGCATTCTAGCACTTCCGTTTCCATCCGTCCCCAAGTCAATGTTTTTTTTTAATAGGATTTTTGTTAAATGGCTGAAATAAGGTCTGTGGTGAAAACAAACTCAATACACTTTCTTGTTTTATTCTACAACATAAAATACATCAGTATTACCCCAGTCATGATTTTTTAAGCTGTTACGTGTCTTGAAATAGGCGGTTGCTAACAAGTGGCTAAATGGGACTACAGAGGCAGTCTGGATGATTAAACGTCATCACACCAAACAGGTAAACTCAGTCTGCTTTTACAGCCTCGTTATGCTCATAATTGGGATCTTATAAGCTATTCTAACTCAAACTTTCTGAGAAAATGTTTTTAAATAAAGACTGAAAGAGTTTTCGGAAAGCTTAGTGATGGTGACGTTGAAGTCGTGTGACCATGGTGTAGTTCGTTTAGCTTTTTACTTCTGGCGACTGCATTTAGGCTTCAAAATTCATAAAAGTTGCTCATCTGTGAAAATTATCTTGATGGACAAAACGTATAAGTATCATAAACTTTTGTTGATCTCAGAGCTTTAGTTTTTATCGAGGGAACCAGTGTGTGCACTGTGTAAACATATTGTAGTTCTAGGCTAAATGTGAACATACATCATCTCACTTGCACAAAAACAGATTCAATATTCCCCAAAATTAATAAAAACAGTGAAATGAAAACTCAGAATATTAAGCAAACCTGCAATAATTAAATGTAAAATTACACAAATATGCTTTATGTAATTTTAATCTCACTTTTTTAACCAATTTAGTTGCTGCTGACATTCGATGATCCAATTAATTCATAATAAGCAAAAATTACTTTAGATAAACATCACATTTGTGTAAACATCACACAAGCGAGCCCTGGTCAGAAAAAAAGGATCATTCCATGTCAAATCAATTACATTTCGGAAAGTTCTCTGGCTCAATTTTTTTATTTTTTTTGTTGTTGATCAAATGTATGATTATTTATGAAATTGATATTATTATCATTATTCATCATTTTATTTTCACACAGAGATTGGTTTGTCTATTAGTTAAATCTGTTGAATTCAGCAATCTTTTTTGCATTATAGACCAATGGTGACAGATCAAACATAGGAAAAAGCAGTTTTCCAGATTTTTTTTTTCCCAATAAAAAGTTTGCATATCTGTAACCCAAGAAGTATTAAAGATAGGCTGTCTTAATATCCTTTTAGACTTTGGTTATTAATAAATTTGGTAACTTTTGGTATCTTCATTTTGAAGGCCCTATATGGTTTAATTCCAGAGATATTGGGATCTCAATATGGCTCCAAGAATAAATTGTTAAATTGTACACATTTTCCATGATCAAAAACCAAATGTGGGTCACTTTGCTTAGAGCAGATACTTTTACTTTTAAAGGGGTCATGAACTGCATTTTTTTTAAATTATTACTATTTTATGTTTCAAATCTTGTTTAAATACAAGAAGGATGATTAGCATAATTTAGGAACACGTGCAAACTCAATGAATAACCATGGAAACAAACTATCGAAGGGAACACAGGCAAAACAGGAACAGAAGACAGAAAACAAAAACAAAACAGAACTACACGTGACAAATCTAAAATCATATTAAGAAATCTGTAATACTTTTTGGCCCAGTTTAACAGACAGGGCTTAGATTAAGCCAGAATAGGCCTTAGTTCAATTAGGACATTTAAGTAGCCTTTATAACTGTATCCTAGAAAGAAACATTACTAGTGTGCATCTTGTAAAACCTGCCGAATAGGGATGGGCGATATGGCCTAAAAAATGTATCACGATAATTTCAGGTATTTATTGCGATAACGATACCAATGACGATAATATATATATATATATATATATATATATTTATATATTTATATATTATTATTATTATTATAAATTATTTTCTTCTGTAAAATAGCAGATTATGTTATGTTAAAGTTGTGTTCCAGTGACTGTGCTGAAAAACATCACACAACAACAATTACACAATAATAATTAAAATCAATTACAAGTTTAAAATGTAAACACAGATTCTGTATTTATTTATACTCTCGTGGTGCAAACAGTGGCAAAAATGTTACTTTTGCTGTTTGCACTAATCACCAACCATGTCTTAAGCTGTGTTTCAAAATTACAACAGAGTACAACTGCAAATAAATCCTGATAAAGTAGCAAACATATTAAAGTAACCTGCTACCACCAATAAGGTAGTTACATTTTCAACACTCTTGTCCAATGGAACAAATTGTAAAAATAGTGCAAACACTGTATCAAAAAGTAACGATCCCAACTATGTCTTCAGATAGTTTACAAAAGCTGTGACGCGGATCTACGTGTACGTGCTTCGGATGAGTACACACAAATCTCCTCACAGCGCGCGCGAGTTCTCTTTCGCGTCTTACAGTTGAATGTTTAAATTGGCAAGGTCTAAATGAGTTTAGTTTAGCAAAGTGAGATGTTCAGGTCTCACCTGCGCTCGTGCGCTATCAACACCTGGGTGATGGCGGCGTAAATGACTGTTCATAGAGCATACGGCTCTTGCATTGAACATTTGTTTATTGTGATTACGGTAGTTTGCTCCGCATCTGATTTTCTATAACCAAACCAGTTCCAAATTGTGGAGGTAGCTCCTCGCTTAACAAGCTCCTCCTCAGTCTCACGTCCGCCTTCCGCCATGCTTGTTTTCACTTCGCACGTGAACAGTGAATCGGTCGCTCACGAAACTACATCATCAACTAGACTTATCGTTATTATCGCAAGGAGATACATTTTATCGTGAGGAGAATTTTCAATGGTATATCGCAAATGATAAGATATCGGCCGAATGTGGACGGCGAGGACCAGCCGGCCGCTGCACAGATGTTGCCAATGGATACACCACTGGATCATGCCCAGAAAGTGGCCATGCCTCAGGTGGAGTGTGCTCTTACACCGATGGGGCACTGCAGACCCATTGAAGTATAAGCCAAAGCAATGGCATCCACTATCTAGTGGGATAATCTCAGCTTCGTTACATGAAGCCCTTTGGTGTGGCCTCCAAAGCACACAAATAGCTGCTCTGACTGTCTGAACTGTGCGCTCTGCTTGATGTAAACTCTTAAGGCCTAGACAGGGCAGAGTAAGTGTAATTCTTGCTTGTCTACCAAAACGGGAACAGCAGCCTGCGTAATGACCTGTGCTCAGAACGGATTAGTGAGCACCTTAGGCACATAGCCATGCCTTGGTTTGAGGACAGCATTGCAGTCGTTAGGCCCAAACTCAAGACAAGATTCGCTCACAAGTCACTCACTCGCTTGACTGATGCTAGTGCTAGCAGGAGGGTGATCTAAAGCGAAAGTGGCCATGGCTCGGCCGACTGCAGCGGCTCGAAGGGTGTCCCTTGAGGGCCATAAAGACTGTTGACAGGTCCCACGTTGGGATGGTAAGGGGACAAGGCAAGTTCAGCCTTCTGACCCCCTTCAGAAAATGAATAACCAGGCTGTTCCAGCCTAGAGACTGGCCGGCCACAGGAGTGTGGTATGCTGCTATGGCCACCATGTAGACTCTGAGCATGGAAGGGGTGCGCCCCATGTCCATCAGCTCTTGTAGAAATGAAAGTCACAGGAAATAGGGTCTTCATTCTGGACTGTGCACCAGTCAGAGAAAACAGACCACTTAAGGGCGTAGAGCTTCCATTCCAGTTCAAAATTTTGGGAAAATTCATTGATCATTGACGTATTACCTGTAGAAAATAGCTTGTATGAAAAACACTGAAAAGCACAGGGTTTTCTGCTCAGAGAGCATCAGACGTAAATGCAACATAAATGCATTCAATGCAAATGACAATAACAAGTTGTGGAAAGTACCAAAAAGACCATTAATTATATGTTTTTTTTTTTAAATAGAATGGCTGGAGATCCGCCACCATTAAAAATAAAATTAAGGAGGATTCATAAACAATGGTGGCAAAACGCCAGGGTGGAGCTAAAAGAAAAAGATAGCTAGAGGAATCCCCATTGGATCTGTAACGATAAGAAAAACATATAAAATTAGTTGATTTGCCCAGATTAGATCAGATGTGAAGCTGGCATCTCACTTTGTTGCTTGGCAATAGAGATTATCTTCTGAAGACCTGGAACTTCTGACTCTGAGAGCTTTCTTTGAGAAGACATCAGAAACATCTTAGGAGACTGCAGACTGGCCACAACAATGGCGGCAACACTTTACAGGTGACTGAGTCAGTGAGTCACAAGAGACTTTTAAATTGAAAGGAACTTTTGCACAGGAAGTTGTTTTAGCGCTGTGGTGTTATGGATGTGTAGCGGTTGTACAGTTATTAATCAATTTATGGGACATATACATATGAATTATGATAGATCATAAAGCTGTATGATCAATCATGACGCATATATCGACCCAAGGGGGAATTAAACATATATTGTGAATTAATTACAACGAACTATAATTAATCCCATATACGATTAGTTCTTGTTTAATAATTATTAAGGAAAACTATGTTTGTCCAGCAAATTAGTTCTTCCTAGAATATTATAAATGGATTTATTCTGTGGCCACACGAATAAATTCCTAATATAGCATCAAAGCATAAAGCGATCGAAAACGTTAAAGTGACTTGGTTTTCGGTTGAATGACCAAACAGAACAATCGAGCGTCTAAATACATAATATACGCATATATACAAAAAGGGAACGTAGAGACAGGAAAGGAAAGAAAGAGAGAGAAGGCAAATAGCAAAATCTAACAGTCCAAGAAAGCCAGCACAGAAATCTGTTTCATTATCTAAGAAACGGCAGTATACTTGCATTGGTTTTGCGTGTCGAATTTCAGTTTAGCGCTGGTGCAGTTCGTTGGCTTCTTCCGTTCCGCGGGAAAGTTTGAACTGAGGACTTGAGAGTTAGTTTCGCTGGAAGAAGTTGGTGGTCCCGAAAGAGGAGCGCGATGGAGGCGCGTGGTCCGGAGACGTCCGGGAGGGACGTGCACGAGGTAGACGAGAGACAATCGGGAGAACACACTGAAAAATTGTGTGTCATTGTTTTTATGGAAAACCAAGCTAACACACCTCCTGAATTGTAACGGCCAATAGATGCGCAGCACTATTTGGCAGGCAAAGCTCCTTTGTTTGGTCTCCTCGCTGAATTTGCATACTGATGGCTATCAGATCGGATTCCGAGATGGAGTATTTCCTTCACCATATCATTACACACATAGAAAAATGCATTTGTCAGCTATGTGACATACTTCAGTGAATAGCTCGAGTCCGGAGCTTTACGGAGAGATCAAACTCGATAGATCAGAAAGGCATATAAAAGAAGTTATGGTTTACAGACAAAATTCCATCATTAAAACTAAAACTAACTCAACTACAGTTATTTACTAAGTCTAAACATTAGGAAATGTGCACACACTCGAGATACAACTCAGGTACACTTTGGCATAGTCAAGTCAAGTCAAGTCAAGTCACCTTTATTTATATAGCACTTTTTACAATGCAGATTGTGTCAAAGCAGCTTTACATTGATAACTGGTACATAATTTTGGCTGCACAGCAGCTCTTAAAGAATAGTGTCAATGCAGGCAGATCAGAAGCACTGTTGATTAAATGTCAAGAATACTGTTGAATATCAAATGTCAAGTCAAATGTCAAGTGTCCCCAACTAAGCAAGCCAAAGGCGACAGCGGCAAGGAACCCAAATATTAGTCATAGTTAGGGTTGGGTATCGTTTGAATTTGAACGATTCCGATTCCAATTCCGATTCCTTGTTTCGATTCCGGTTCCTAACGATTCTCGATTCCGATTCTTTTAAGAGGCAGGGTCAAAAAAAGTTTAGGATATTTTAAATGAGCTAGCTAACCAACGGTCTTTCTGAAGGAAATAGTCTGACCTTCTCCATCAATTTTAATTCTATGAAATTTTTACTTTTTATGAACTTTACTATGAATTTCTCACAGGGCTGTTTTCAACTACAATTTAAATATCAAATCTATGAACTTGAATATAAATATTATAAATTATGAATATATTTTCACAGGGGTACACTTTCCTCAAGAGAGCTTTATTTTTGAAAACCATGAAAACACATTTACACATGAGTGTATGATGCTGCAGGTACTTGAACATGTTACCGTGCTCCCACTGATGGGCTAACCTGGTGCAGAATAGCAAATAAACAATAAGAAACAACTTGTAAAACCCAGTCCAGATTAGCAGCAGGTACAGTATAAAATCAGAAACAGTTCTTGTTTAGGAAAATGATCATATCTGCCTTCTCAGGCAGGATGCGTGAGCGTTCTGGACAGATAGTATCTCCTGCTGTGCACACATTTATTTCTACTCCATGAACTCACTTCGGTAAAGTTGGTTTTATATTCGCACATTCGGACTTCTGATAAATTCAGACTTTCCAATAAATGTGCAATAAATTAATGTTTGCGAATTTTAAGCAGCGACATGATATTGACAACCAACGATTGTCAACTTACAACATTTTTCACAGTCGATCAAAATAGGCAAGTATTGTTTTAATGGCATATTTACTTGTGAATGTCCACTGAATGTCCAATGTAGTGTGATTAACAAAGCTATTGAATACGGATGCCCGAATGTGCGAATATAAAACCAACTTTACCGAAGTCATGAACTCGGAGGTGCTTTATCATGTTCGACGTGCACCCTCCTATGCACGAAACAATCTTGCCGCAAATGTTGCATTTTGGCGAGATTTCGTTCTGTTTAAAAAAAGTGAAGCCACACTTTGGACCGCCGACGCACGCTATCCATGTTCGACTCGCTCGGTTATGCCAACACTTCCGATGGACGCTTCTTCGTTGGTGTTCAGCGGTTTCTTCTTCCAGTCTGCGAACTGTGAATCGAAACTAGGAATCGAAACTAGGAATCGAAATTTAAACTTTTGAACGATTCCGGGAAAATCGAAAAGCTAGTCCCGGTTCCAATCGATACTCGATACTCGATACCCAAGCCTAGTCATAGTCATATTTGTATATAATGTCCTTATGCGTGTGGGGGGGGGGGGTGTGCGTGTCTGTGTGTGTGCGCGTGTGGGACATCGGAGTGCCATGTGCCACAAGGCCCATGGTAATGCGATCCGAATTGATCATGAACGTTTGAAGTCGCACGGGGGATAATCGGGGATCTATCACAAAGTCATAAAACGTGTCCAGGAGGTCTGTAAACGTCCGCCAGACCGGCGCCAAGCTTTGATTTATAATTCAAAGTTCAGTGTGTTAAAGCTTTACCACAGTTTATGGTGCGCCCGCTAAATTCTGATCGATTGCAGACGCTACAAACTCCCCCCTTTGGCCACCGAGGTTCCCGTATGGGCCTCGTTGGACGGTAGCAAGTAGGAGGGCGCATGGATCAAGATGGGCGGGCAGCAGGTGGTTCCTACTGGTCCTCTGCCTTCGGGTCTTCAGAGGGGGAATCCATCTCGATGAGATTTGGCATATTCTCCGTTTTGGGGCCTCCTCTTCTTGGTTTCCTTTTGAAACCTGGAGGAGGGGCCGGCAGGCATTTGTCCATGGACTCTCTCATCCCTTTCATCTTCTTGAACAGGATGAAAGCTAGGCCCAGAGTGAGTGCATACTTGATTGCCATGGGGAGGCAAAGGGCTGTGTTGGCAGCAGTCCACGCCTGGGCTATAGGTGAGCTGGTCAGGACAGGCAGTCGGGAGAGTGCTTGGAGGGCTGCATCGATGGGAGTACTGTTATTTAGCTGGGACCCCCTTTGTCAATCCTCAGTTCCAGTCCTGGATCTAAGGTGTGATGGTGATTCCTGGAGGAGGATGGGATTTCCAGTTTTGACTGGTACTCTTCACTTGAGAGACAGTACGCTATCAGACGGTTGAGGTGAAGGATGGGACCCGGGGGTACCTGGATCCACGTACTTGGATTGGGCAGGCTGACACGAGTGGTAGTGTTGTACTGATTGTAGGTTAGGGTGGCAGTATGAGTGGGGGTGTGGACGAGCAGTCGATCACCCACAATCTTGGCTTGTGTTCCGATGACTTGGGTGCGAGGCTTGGCCTCGGCAGGGCAGCGTGTGTCGCTGATCATGAGTAGCAATCGGCCCATTCCTTCAGTGTGGTTTCTGAGGAAGAGCTGGTTAGGACAGAAGTACTGAAAGTCTTTGGTGACACTACACCTGCAAAAGTGGGGAGCCAGGCACAGCCGTGGGTTGCTGTTGTGGTAGGCTATTACATCTGAGGTGTGTTTCTTGGCATGGGTGTTACATTGCCACCACCTGACATTGACCTTGTCTTTAGGTCTGTAGATGTTGTCTGTTTCGACGCTGGGTGGATTTAGGAGGAGGGCCACCTTACTCTGCTTGGGGTTGACGTGCAGTAGGATGGCCGCACCCAGAGAGTCAGCGAGGTGGGCTGTAACAGTCTTGGTGGGTCTGCCAGTAGCAAAGTCCAGCACAGTTTGCATAGGATACTGAGGAATCCTATTCATAGCCACTCTGTCCATAGAGATACTAACTTCTCGCAGCAGGTCTGTCATCAGAGCCATAACCAGCTGATTTTGGGCAAAGTCATTTTGGAAGACTGTAAACAGCTGCTTCATTGAGTTCACCGTTTGGGTCAGCAGGAAACTGTGAGTACAGGGAACCACCACAATACCTTTCCAGTATTTGCAGATGGTTTGCAGGGTTTGGCTCTGTGTTGCGAGTTGTTCTCTCAGCTGTAGGCGGAGCTTGTTGAGATGCTGATGAGCGGAGTAGGCTGTGATGAGACTCGAGTCTCCTGGTTGGTACAGGTGCAATGGCAGTGTCACCTGCCATGCTGTCATTGGTTCAGTGGGGGACCCCCGAGTTGGTCCCTGCATGGTGTCTGTGATGGCCATGAGCATCAGAGGAAGTTCTACAGTCCAGTCTATCTGGTTGACTGACCATGGAAACGTGTCTCCTCTGTGTTGCAGTGGAGATCTGTGATTTGCGTTTGCAGTCTGGACTTGACAGCAAACTTGACATCCTCTGACATACTCTGCCACATCTTGCTGCATGCTGGGCCAGTGTGCCACTTGTTTTAATGTCTCACCCGTGGTTCTGGTACCATGGTGTTTGGCACACGGTGTGTCGTGGGCATATATCAGTTTACCCCCCTTTTGGCCCTGTGACATTACAAGCTTTGGCGTTGTGAGGTCATCAGGGACATGTTTGAGGATGTTCAGTCCCACACGCAGCATGTGGTTGATGCCATGCAGCCGTTTGTGGCTAGGGGCCGCCGTGGGACCAGATGCTGTGATCGGGAGGAAGGAGGGGTTTGAGTGGAGGTGCAAAACAGTTCGTATGGAAGTGTTGGAAAGTTTAGTTGTCAGTGGCAGTGGCAGTAAGGCAGGATTTGTTGAAGGAACATTACGCCGGCCGCGGGTTGTTGCTGCCACACTAAGGGTGGGTGAATGGGGTAGGTGTGACCATAGATTGTTATGCCGCGTGCCAGTCTTGGCAAGGGCATTAGTTTGGTCGTTCACGCCTTTGTCACGCCCTGGTTGCTTTAAGCATTTTTTCACCTTTTCCCAGTAAACGATCATGTCGTGTGTTTGGGTGAGGTGATAACGTGTCTGGAACAGGTGTAACGAAGTAGCGTGTTCGTACAGCTATTAATCAATTTATGGGTGGAATATGAATATAATAATTCATAACGTTTTATGAATAATTATTATGCACATACCGACCCAAGGGGGAATTAATCATATATTGTTAATNTTTGATGTCCCAAGAGCTAGTAAATTGGGCCCGTTGTTTTACCTCGAAATGTAATAAAGGTGTCAGAGTGTCAGACCGATCGGAGCCGAGATGAGCTCTTACAACCCAGTCCAGCATACTAAAAGCATTCTGAACATTCCAAAGTTTATTGATTATCTTGATACGTGTGCATATGCTACACAGGTGTTGATGTTTCACCTGCTTGTTGTATTCAGTCTTGAAACCAGTTTGTTTCCAGCCCAGAAGATGGCCTGTGAAACGAGGTCTGGTATAGTGTGAGTCTGTGCACATGAGTTCTCTGATGTTATGGGCTGAGGAGATTTGAAGGGTTATGAGGGTAGCTGCTGCTTCACCATACTGACATGACTTGGGACCCCACCTGATGTTCTGTGGTTGGCAGGGTTGGTTGTTTAACCATCGTACCCCTGCACTTGCCTGTAGGATGCCCTCAAGGATGCAGAAACGTCCATCGACGTAGGCCGTGGGCATTCCTTGGCACGCATTCTCTTTGAGGTACCTGTGACCGGTCTGTTGCTGTTTTTGGGGTACCATTATCTCAAGTGTCAGTGCTGGTGTGCTGTTATTGCAGTTTTGGCAGGCAGCTGAATCTCTGCTCCGTGCAGACTTGTGCTTTCTGGCACGTCGTGACAGGGGCATTTGCTGGTTGAACTTCCTGAAGTTGATTTTGGGTTGCCACTTGCTGTCTGGTTTGACAATGGACCAGATGGGGACTGAATAGGTGCTGTTGCATGGGCAGATAACACTTTTTCCTTCTGTTGAATGAACAAACTCCTGCACTGGTTCATGTGGGGCGATGTGACTTTTGTACTGCCTGACGAAGGTGGGAGGAGTATTTGGGTGTGTTGACATGTACACCGTGTGAGGTTTAGTGAGACCACAGTCTAAAAGATCTTTGGCAAATGTCACTTTGAAGTTGTTCAAGACCTGTCTGAGTTTTTGACAGTTTGGATCATTCTTTGGGGCATTTGCATCTCTATGGATCTGTTGGCCTTTAAACTCAAACCTTGGGAATGGCTCCTCCGTTGTGGTGTCGGCTGTCAGATTGGCTATCAGACGTGCAGCACTTTCCTGCGTTTCGCAGGCAGGCTGGTTAGCGACTGTGGGTAAAGCAAGGTGTTGGTCCTCCATCAGCTCCGTTCTGCACACCTGTTCTGTGGGTACCAGTTTGATGGAAGTGATGGAGATGCTCTTGAAGGATGTCGTGAAACTTGTGTTGTGCAAGCTTCCTTCTGGGACCATTGCATCTGGTATTGAGCCGATGACTGTTAACCTGAGTTCAAAATCATGGAGGTTGTGGTTCAATATCCATCCCAGCTGATGGGCTTTGGGACTGCTGGTGTCTGTGGCCATGCAGTCGTTGAGCCAACTGTGAGCTACACAGGATGACACTTCAGTGAGGGGTGTTGCTTTTGGAGAGAGTTCATTTTCCACGCCTTTAGGTGAAAGTGTGAGGGAGCCCAGCATGTGGTTCAGGGTTTGACCACATTGTATGTGGAGCCAAACAGCACCCCCTTTGGTGTAAGGTGGTACTACAGTTTGCTGTATGTGGAGCCAAACAGCGCCCCCTTTGGTGTGAGGTGGTACTACGGGTTCCTGCATGTGGACCAGGATGCAGACCTCTTGGAAGGTCTGGCCTGACAGGAAGTCGGCAGTGTTGACAGGAACAACATGGGGCTGTGCAGTCATTGGGGCCCACACCAACGCATTAGCAATGTTCATATGAGCTTTAGAGTGCGTCAGGAGGTCCGGAAGGACCAGGACGTGTTGGGTTAGAAGCAGGTCATTACATTTCAAGTTCAAAACGCAGGTGTCCTTGGCAGTCGTCATGGTTGACAGACGAAAGTGCAATGGGAAGCGTGTGTGCTTGTTGACAAATGGGAGGTCCGGTGTTCCTTCAATGAGAGCACTTAACAGGGTGTGGCTGAAGGCTGAGTTGTCTGCCCACAGTGTGAGAATAATGTCTGTTGTAGTTACACAATTTAGCTGTGAGTCTGTGATGACCTTGGAGCAGACGGAGTTAAAGTCTATGGTGAGTTGAAGTGTGCAGGGTAGCGACTTTGAACTTTGCCCTGAGACGGGGTTCCCGCGGCTAGCTGTGAGGTTTCCCGCGACCTCTGTGACCTGACCGTCTGGTTCAGGTGGTCTGGGTGACTGGAAAGGCAGAAGTTCACACAGTTGAGCCCAGATTTTCAGTGGTCTGGAGTTCAATAAGGACTCACAGGAGTTTAGCAGGTCTTTGCGGATGAGACAGGGAAATGTGTCCATTTGTGCTATGCCCACAGGAGGTACCAGGCTCACTCGACCAATGGTGTGGTGCATGGGAGCTATGTGTTCAAGGTGGACCTCATTTTGACTGTGCGGCTGCACATTCAGCTCACATCTTGGTGACTTGAGAGTCTGATTTTGTCTCTTAGCTCCATTTGTCAGTCTTTCAAACAGGTTAGGGCAGGTTTCTGGGCAGTGATCAGAGAATGGATAACTGGTTGGGTTTTCTACAGTCTTTTTAGACGCAGTTCTCTGCTTGGCTTGGGCTTCGTCGACCACGTCTCGCAGCTGCTGAGTAGACATACTGCGTGAGCAGGCCAAGGCTGTCAGCTGATTACTCACCGCAGGGTGCAGCTTTCGGAGGCACAGAGTTTTGAAGATGAAATCTTCCTCCCTTGCTGGATGGTTACGTGCTCCGTAGTAGACCCTTTGTATTCGGCTGTAGCAAGTGTATGGGTTTTTCAGTCTGCCCCGTTTAAAGTTCATAGCGGCAGGGAGCCTTTGATCTGATGCAGGGTCAGAAAGCTTTTGGGTAAAAGCCTGTCGCAGTTGTTGGCAGTTGGATTTGACAGCTGCTGGCGAAGGTTCTTGGCCACTGGATGTCTTGGGCAGTGGGCTTTTAACCCCCTTTGGAATTAGGGCTTCTTGACTGGTTAGGGGAAACTCAGTGATGTGTGTTTCCCCCCCCAGGCCACTTTTCAGTACTCTGTAACCAGTGTCAAGTTCATTCACATAGTCTCTTTGTTGTTTCGGAGCCATAACTCCTTTCTGGGCCTGTTTACACTGATTTTCACAGGTCATGGCTTTGGTGTGTCTGTCTTTCGGCTCAGTCTCTGCTTTGGCTAGGAGAGCTTCGCTGTGTTGGAGTTTTCCAGTCAGTTCTTCTCTGGATACCTTTTCCAACAGTTCTCTACGCTCCACTTCCAGGTGGAGCTCTGCAAGGGCTTTTTGAAGTCTTTGCAGCTCCTCCTGTAGCTCGGGTTTGGATTCATCCGCTGTCCAACGCTGGTCCTGGATCTCGACGAGTCGCTGATCGTGGTGATGTTGAGTCTGGGCCTGATTCCTCCGGGCGTCCTCTGCCTGGAGCTTGAGGTTGTGGGCGATGGCTCGGATGACTTTCGCCCATTCTTTGTAGCTCGGCGTCGGATCGTGGGACATCAGTCGATTCAGGTTGTCGTCCAGCTGCTCGTTGCTTAGGTGCTGGGGATCCACAGGGGCGTTGGGCAGGAACGTGCTGGTCAGGGCGCCCAACCAGGTCTCAAGTCGGTCCCAGTGGTTGCCGGGGCTGGCTGGTTTGAACACGTTGGCTTGCTGTTGGCGAGAGAAAGACAGCACAAACAGAACCAATGCAAGCACGCGCAGCACTAACGACTTATAATAAAGCATGATTATATAATTCTTTGGTTTGATTCCCGTTAACTGTGCAGACAGTTAGTGGAATGTAGGCTAGACACTTAATTGTCGATAGCCAAAAGGACTACGTGGGTCAATTTGTGTGGGGGAGTGCCGGATTTAAATACAGATTGACAGGCGGTAGTTCTAAGAGTCCTTTGACTCTCGTTGCTCGGTCGTCTATCTATTATTCAGTTTTCCGTGATGGCTCTCACAGGCTCTGCCTTTACATGAACTGAAAGAAAACAAACACAGTAGAAAAACAGAACAGAATAGGATGGCTGCAATTAAATGAGAAATGGAGCAGTCAACAAATAGGAAGGAATAGGAGTAGAATAGCAATAAAGTAAAACAAGAAGGGCTAGTATGGCTTAAGAGTAAAAGAGTTGGCTAGCACTTCGAGGATCAAAGAATATGTAATATTCTGTGGTTTTCACTAAGGGAAGGGGTCGTATATTGTTACTCTAAGCCTGGGGTGAATTGCGAGTGCCCAGATGAGAACTCAATGAAGGGGCCGCCTCTCCTAGACGTTCCCACACCGACTGCGGTGTTCGCAGACGCTCTGCCCCCCTTATACCACGACGCAACCTCTCAAACAGGGACCTTCAGCACGATTGCGTTTTCAGGTGAGGTATTAACGCCAACGGCCAGTTGGCAGGTCAAAATTGAATCTTTCCCAACCCCCGAGTCTGACCCCGCAGGCAGTTACTCAAAGGGCGGTTCTGTCGAGCAGAAACAGGGAAATTAAACAAAATTGCCTTGGCATCCAACTGGCCTCGTTGCCTTCCTGCACCTTACACACCCAATTCTCTAATGTCTCTGCGTGCTACCCGTGGTATGAGGCCAGTAACGTCCTGCGATTCACGCACAGCTACGATGCAAGATTCGCCAGACCAGGCAACTCCACTCACCGGAACTCACTGGAACAACCGCCAACTCCCCACAGGGCGCTGGAGGGGCCCTTTCTGTGAAATACACAAATGATCAAGTAGACACAGCTTAATTGTAAATTTAAATCTCAATTTAAATCTTGTTTAAATTTAATTTAAATAATCAAGTGTGCAGGACAAAAGACTGGTTGTTGAAATGACAGTCAGAGTGAACTAGCCAAACTAGAACAGAAAATGAGCAGCCGGGGTAAAATAAAAAAACAGAAAAGAAAGGAAGAAATAATAAAATAATTCGGATGCATTTGATTCAAATTTGAATTAAACTCTGTTTAATTGAATTTAACCAAGTGCATAGAATAGTGGGATGGGAAACAGAGGAGCAAACGAAGACGATTCAGAGGCATTTGATTAAAATTCGAATCGAACTCTGTTCAACTGAATTTAAATAAGTGTATAGAATAACAGAATGGGGAAAAATAAATAAGAAAGCCTTCCCTATTTGTGAGTCTCTAAAGAGAATTGCTTCTTGATGAGCAAAATGCCAACTGATTGACACTACTTAATTTTAAAATTCAATTAAATGTTATTTAATTAAATTTAAAATAAGTGTATAAAGTAAGGGAGGCTTGGGTGTGCGTGAATGTTATTGCCAGCCAATAACAAACAGGACACAGAACTAAGAGTGAATACAATAAAGCATTAAGTAATCCAAGGGAAGGAATTTCCAAAGTAAATAAAAACTCAAGAGAAAGAGGGGGAGAAGAGTAAAAAGGGAATAAGTTAAACCAAATAGAGTAAAACAAAATAAAGGAAAAAAAACTACGACTACAGAGGTCATGCGTCTAAATACATAATATACACATATATACAAAAAGGGAACGTAGAGACAGGAAAGGAAAGAAAGAGAGAGAAGGCAAATAGCAAAATCTAACAGTCCAAGAAAGCCAGCACAGAAATCAGTTTCATTATCTAAGAAACGGCAGTATACTTGCATTGGTTTTGCGTGTCGAATTTCAGTTTGCCGCTGGTGCAGTTCGTTGGCTTCTTCCGTTCCGCGGGAAAGTTTGAACTGAGGACTTGAGAGTTAGTTTCGCTGGAAGAAGTTGGTGGTCCCGAAAGAGGAGCGCGATGGAGGCGCGTGGTCCGGAGACGTCCGGGAGGGACGTGCACGAGGTAGACGAGAGACAATCGGGAGAACACACTGAAAAATTGTGTGTCATTGTTTTTATGGAAAACCAAGCTAACACACCTCCTGAATTGTAACGGCCAATAGATGCGCAGCACTATTTGTCGGGCAAAGCTCCTTTGTTTGGTCTCCTCGCTGAATTTGCATACTGATGGCTATCAGATCGGATTCCGAGATGGAGTATTTCCTTCACCATATCATTACACACATAGAAAAATGCATTTGTCAGCTATTTGACATACTTCAGTGAATAGCTCGAGTCCGGACCTTTACGGAGAGATCAAACTCGATAGATCAGAAAGGCATATAAAAGAAGTTATGGTTTACAGACAAAATTCCATCATTAAAACTAAAACTAACTCAACTACAGTTATTTACTAAGTCTAAACATTAGGAAACGTGCACACACTCGAGATACAACTCAGGTACACTTTGGCATAGTCATATTTGGATACATCTACAATCACAGCCGTGTTGATATACAGCCATATCGCACGGCTGTGATTGTAGATGTATTTCAAAATATATATATTAAAAAAGATACTGATAAAACAAAAATATATTATAAAAAAAATTACAACAAAATAAACAGGCAATAGAAGACAGAATAAGCATGCATGTATAGGAAACAACTCAAGTATGCATTCCTCTCCAGCGATTTTCTCGAGCATCTGTTCCCCATTATGTCTTCATGTCGTTCCTGTGTGTAGGCTAAAAACATCGTTCAACTGTTCACCTTATTATTCTGTCTCTGAGTCTGAGTTCCGTAACAATTAGCCTACACTCCAAATCTATCTATTCGGTTTCCTGCAGTGGCTCTTCCGTGTGCGTTACCTTTCCGTCAATGTCTTTGGCTTATGATGACTGATGAGGTAAATTCAGCGTAGTGCTTGGGTCACTATCATGAATAATTCAAATAAAACAAAGGTGTTGTGTCACGTTGACACTGCCTGTCGTAACTCTCATGACTATTAATGTGGTGATGCGCACCTTCGTTTTATTGTACTTATAAAGTACAGCGAGGCTCCTGTCTGCCTCGCTGCCTCGCTGCCTCGCTGCCTCGCTGCTGGTGTTTTGCGTCTCCGTATAGCTTTGTTTTCTCTTACTTTTATTGAATCTCTTACTTTTATTCATTGTTGCTTATAATATTATTATTGCCTACCACATTAAACTGACGTCGCTAGCTTGTATTCTTTGAATCTAAATCGCTGTTACAACGCGTTTGCATCTCGCTAGCTTGTTAACTTGTCATCAGTCTCGCATACTCCTTTTTCAACACGTTCATCAAACAGCTGTGGTAACTCGGATCAGTCTACAAACACGGTGAGTCATGTCATCCTCTCCCAGTGTTATTTCGTGTTCAGTTTGTCACATGTTCAGTATAGCTCTCTCTGTCAGCGACAAGGGATTTACATGTCATAAATGTAGGGAAATAGTCAGGCTGACAGAGAGAATCTCAGAATTAGAGACAAGCATCCAAACTTTAATCGAGGATAGTAAGAATGCAGGAGCTTCAGATACTATTTTGGATGCGACTAGCTTGGTGAACTCTGTACATTGTTCGGTTCCGGCTGTAGAGCCCGCGCAGCAGGGCACTTGGGTAACGGTGAGGCGGCCTAGCCGCAGAAAACACCACTCTTCCATTCCAGTAAGAACATCAAACAGGTTCTCCCCACTCAGTGAGAATCCTGTTGAAAGTGCCCTAGTTATTGGCGATTCTATTACACGGAACGTGAAAATAGAGACACCAGCCACCATAGTCACATGTTTGTCGGGAGCCAGAGCACCTGACATCAAAGCAAATTTAAAAGTGCTGGCTAATGCTAATCGTAAATACTCTAAAATTATTATTCACGTCGGCACAAATGATGTTCGACTTCGCCAGTCGAAGATCACTAAAAATAACATTAAAGAGGTGTGTGAACTCGCAAGTACAATGTCAGGAGAAGTAATTTGCTCTGGTCCCCTTCCTGTTCGTAGGAGTGATGAGATAGTTAGCAGATTATCATCACTCAATGGCTGGCTGTCTAAGTGGTGTCCGCAGAATAATATAGGTTTCATAGACAATTGGAAAAGTTTTTGGGGCAGACCTGACCTGTTGAAAAGAGATGGTATTACTCTCTAGTAATATGGCACATAGTCTTAGAACTAAAACATGACAAACTGGGGCCCAGGTCAGGAAGCAGACAGACTGGCTAAACCGACCGTCTGCTAGCTGCCTCACGTTACAGAAGTCCGATAATTCCCAACACATAGAAACTCTCGCACCTAGATATTATCACATAGAGACTGTGTCTGTACCCCGAATTAGTAAAAACAAAAAACTTCCAAACCCATTTAATGGTAAAAATTTAATTGATGTTCAACAAATAAAAAATAGAGATAATAATGATAAACAAATGATAAAGCTTGGGTTGTTAAATATTAGATAACTTTCTTCAAAAGCACTTATTGTAAACGATATTATCACAGACAATAATCTAGATGTGCTGTGTTTGACAGAAACCTGACTAAAACCGGACGATTACATTACTTTAATTGAGTCTAGCCCTCAAGGTTATGATTATTGACACAATCCTCGACAGAAAGGCAAAGGGGGAGGTGTTGCTGTAATTTATAGTAATATTTACAGTATCAGCCAGAAGTCTTTCAAATATAATTCCTTCGAAGTGATGCTGCTTTACGTAACAATATGTAAGTTGACATTTGTGCTGGCTACTGTATACAGGCCACCAGGACACAATACAGACTTTATCAAAGAAATTGCCGATTTTCTATCAGAATTAGTACTAGCTGCAGATAAAGTCCTTGTTGTTGGTGATTTTAATATCCATGTAGATAATAAAAAAGACTCATTGGGATTGGCATTTACAGACATTCTAAACTCTATTGGTGTTAGACAACACGTATCAGGACCCACTCATTGTCGTAATCATACTTTAGATCTAATATTGTCACATGGAATCGATATTGATGCCGTTGAAATTCTGCAGCAGAGTGACGACATCTCAGATCATTATCTAATCTCGTGTATACTACATTTAGTCAAAGTGGCTAAACTGCCTCCCTGCCATAAATATGGTAGAACCATCACTTCTACCACTAAAGATCGCTTTATAAATAATCTTCCTGATCAGTTTCATCGCCATAGCAAATGAAACTTACCAGCTTGTCTGGTAAGACAGCTTAGAAGACCTCGATGTTGCAACAGAAACTATTGCCTCTGTCTTTTCCAGCACATTAGACTCAGTTGCTCCTTTGCGTTTAAAAAAGATAAATGCGGAAGAACTCCTTTGCGTTCTTCCGCAGCTGGAAGAAAACAAAACTAGAAGTATTTCACATTTCATGGAGAGAGAGAATGATTGGGTACAGAACGGCCTTAAAAACTGCTAGATCTGTCTATTTTTCAAAACTTTTAGAAGAAAATAAACACAACCCTAGGTATTTATTTGATACAGTGGCTACATTAACAAGAAATAAAGCTTCAACTTCTGATGTTTCCAAAGAGCACAGCAGTAATGACTTTATGAACTTCTTTACTTGCAAGATTGATAATATTAGAGAAAAAATTATAACCATGCAACCGTCTACTACAGTATTGTGTCAGACAGTGCATTGTAGTGTCCCCGAAGAAAAATTCTATTCATTTACTGCTTTAGGAGAGGAAGAATTGTCTAAACTTGTTAAATCATCAAAATCATCCACATGTATGTTAGACCCTATACCGACTAAGCTATTGAAAGAGATGCTTCCAGAGGTCATAGATCCTCTTCTTAATATTGTTAATTCATCTTTATCACTAGGATACGTACCAAAAACTTTTAAGCTGGCTGTTATTAAACCTCTTATTAAAAAACCACAACTTGATCCTAGAGAATTAGTCAATTACAGGCCGATTTCAAATCTCACTTTTCTGTCAAAAATACAAGAAAAGGCAGTTTCATCTCAACTATGTTCCTTTTTAGAAAGAAATAGTATCTGTGAGGATTTCCAGTCAGGATTTAGACCGTACCATAGTACTAAGACTGCTCTCATTAGAGTTACTAATGATTTGCTCTTATCATCAGATCGTGGTTGTATCTCTCTATTAGTGTTACTGGATCTTAGTGTTGCATTTGACACTATTGATCACAATATTCTTCTAAATAGACTCGAAAACTATGTTGGCATTAGTGGAATTGGCATGGTTCAAATCATACCTATCTGACTGTTATCAGTTTGTAGTAGTAAACGATGAGATGTCATATCAATCACAAGTTAAATATGGAGTACCGCAAGGCTCAGTACTAGGACCGTTGCTTTTCACTCTGTACATGCTACCCTTGGGAGACATCATTAGGAAGCATGGCATTAGTTTTCATTGTTACGCTGATGATACTCAGCTCTATATCTCTTCGCGCCCTGACGAAACTTGCCAATTCGCTAAATTAACAGAATGTATAGCTGATATAAAAAACTGGATGACCAGTAATTTCCTACTACTAAATTCAGAAAAAACAGAGATTCTAATTTTTGGACCGAAAACTTCTTCACGCAATAACCTAGAATACTGTCTAGCACTTCATGGCTGCTCTGTTAAATGGATACCCCACCGTTTTTTCATATTAAACTATGTTATTCCCTTAACTAAGACGAGTTGATACATACCTCTCTCGTCTCATTGCATGCAGTAAATCGCTCTGTCTTGCGGCGAAACTTTGTTAGCACTTAGCTTAGCCCAGTTCATTCAATAGGGGCCAAGCAGAGAAGCTACCAAACACCTCCACGTTTTCCCTGTTTAAATACAGTTACTCGAGTAGTGTAACTCGACCTAGGACGGTGACACAAAACAAAACGTTGCGCTTTTCTAAGTGTGTAAAATGGATAACTATATTGTATGGCAGAATACCATAGCAATTGCTCGGGAGCACTTTGACTTGGCGCAGTAATATCTTCACTCGTGAAAAGTCCTCTCACCGGCCCCCGCTCCCTCTCCTCCTCCCTCTCATTTCCGTCAATAGAACCAACGTGACTTTTACCACCTGTGCTATTAGCAAACTGCAAGAGATCATTTGCAATGGCGGACTTTGTAGATGATTATGACTTGTTTGTAGCAGACCCAGAGCCATATCTCTTTGAACCCGAGTACACAGAGGAGGAATTAGCTCTTATGGACCGTGAGAGGGAAAAAAGATACGAACCAGAACAGACCGGAGCCGGCGAAAGAACACGGGCAAACAGCAATTGGTGGTGCAAGTGTGACTGTTGCGAACAGATACCGACTGAAATTGAGAGCCTGTGCTGTTCAGAATGGGACCAGGTGTTGCCATCGATGGTGGGGGTCAGTGTAGATCCAGAAGACCCTGGACAAATCGCCTGTGTCGCGGCAAGCGACTCGTTTGCAGCGATGATTCACCCGGCAGTAGTCAAATTTTTCTTTCATCGTGACAAAGTCAATTGGAGGAAACGACCCACCCCGAGTGGACCAGATGGCCAGCTATCCTCAGAGTAAGTGCTATCTTAAACCATTGAAATATGCCTATGTATCATGTTTTCATTTATAAATGTATATTCTTAGCCTATCTCTGTCTTCTCAGTCAAAATAGGTTGGTTTCCGGATAGTGCTGGAATGGGCCCTACAGGGCGAAACTTTGGGCAGAGGCAATCGGAAACCACTGCCATCATGTGTGGTCGGGACTATACGACAAAGATATCCTTCTGAGTCCGGTGTCTATGTTGGATTTACTACATGAGGCAATGGATATGTAGGCATATGACTGTTACTGGACAATATGTGCTGGGCCCTGAGTTCAGACCTAAATTATGTTTACATGTTTCACAGACATCTGTGGGACAATTGCACTGCAGCTTGCGTCAGAATAGTTGACTATCTGTTTGTATATTTTTCTATATTACAACCATTATGTAGATGTCTTTCTATCACTTTTTTATTTTCAATTTCCTCATTTGTATTCAATTCAGTTTCCTATATTTGATGTGTATAAATAAAGCTTTGAACCTACAACATCTAGAGTGATACTTTTATCTCGTTTACTAAATCAAATGGCTTCTGATATAATCACTCATGCATGAGTGATTATATCAGAAGCCATTTGATTTAGTAAACGAGATAAAAGTATCACTCTAGATCTCAAGGATCTTTATTTCAATTCAATCCCATAGTAAATAGGATAGGCCATGTGTTCTCTAGGCAAAAGGTGTTTTGTCAGATTTGTTCAAATATAAGTGAAGTCACAAATTTGGTAAATACGTAATTTATTTAACAATATAACAACAAAAATATGAACTATAATAACTGACATTTGCCTTCTACACTTGCTATGCAAGTACAAGTCCCCTCCTGTGGTTTTTCAATGGCACAGGTTCTTTTTCATGTCAGCTGTAAACAAGAGTTACAATGGCTCCGATGGACCTTTGAATCTTGAGGTGTGTGACTGTATGACGTCCTCTTTGCTGGGCTTTGTTTGCAATGCAATGTTGGCAGCTAGGCCTATTTGGATATGGGTTGATGCGTCTTTGAATCTGATTGTGGGGTCAAGTCTTCTTTGGATCACTCTGTCCATGAGGTCATCTCTGAATTTTTGAGTCGTCTTCGCATAGATTGGTCTAGCAATCCACTGCTTTGATTGCTTTTGAAAGACAACATTGTGTCTTGTGAGGCCTGAAATCAAAAATAGTATGAACGAACGTGCTGGAAGTATAGTAAATGTATAATTTTGATATTTATAATGCTATTACAAAAGTTAGGACTGTGGCTATTTAGGTTTTTTTATGCAAATAAAAAAAAAAAATTCATTAGTCAGTCATATCTGTGCCAGCATTTATTTGAAGATCATGTTCATGTATGGATGACACATAGAGAAGTAAAGGGCAAATACACAGTGACTACAGTAATTTGCATTCCTTTAGTACCCACCAGCTGCTGTTGTTGCCTGTTCCCGCTTTGTGGAGTGATTCTCATTGTGATCCATAATGGCTAGCATAGTGCGTGCCTTCATTGAAGGGTATTGAAAATGAAGTCGCTTTGGACAGTACTTCAAAAGGGCATTGTGAAACACCTCAAGTTGTCCTGAAAAATAAAACCAAAGAAAATGCTTTACAATGTAAAACAAGAGCATGAAAAGTTGTGTGTTCTTTCGAAGCACTGTATCATGAATGGGATGCATAGTATTATTGATCAAGTCTGGTGTTACATTCCCCCCCTCATACAGACTTATTGCGAAATAGTTTCTCAGAACCTATTCTCACTGAGACAGACTTGACTTGAACCATATTACTATTCTGCATGTCAAACTCTTTGATACACATACCTGTGTGTTTGAACAGTGTCATCTGTTGTAGGTCTTTTATGAGACGTGTGTCCATAATCATAGCTTGAAGGGCTTTGAAGGCAGGGGAATTCCCTTTTAGCCACCTCTTTGTTCTTTGTTCCTCTGCTGACAAGTCTTGATGGAAACATCTGTATTCCATTCCGTTTTCTTCCCAGCGATGAACCCCAGTTATGTGGTGTTGGAGAGACATCCATCGTCGGAGCAGCTCCTGAAAACACAAGAGCAGAGGCACACTTTTAACCGTCTGTAATACAATACAGTTGGCTTCCATGTTGAAGACCAAAAATTTGATGTACATTTGAGCTGCATATAGCATTTGATGTATATAATAACATAGAATATCACTTTGTGATGAGCTGTTTCTGTATGCTTGGATACCTTTGCATCTCTTTTGGAGGTGCAACAGCTCCACCACATGTGGTTGCTGACACTCCTGACCCAAGGAGCAAGATCATTGTATTCTTTTCTGTTGGATGCTGCAACCATTTGTTTTTAAATCCTGAAAAATTATAGAAAATAATTACTATGAGTAATCTCATGCATTGCATAGACTATGGTGGCGCACCATTTCAGCCATATCTGTTACATACATAATTGTGTTTCAGTCTCTTTTGCATTAATTTTAATTTTTTCATCACTACCAAATTAGGTACAATTAGCTATAGAAACATGGAAATGAGTGCACCGCACACATTATACAGACCCATAAAAAAAACTTTTGTGAAAAACTGGTAACAGACAATAATGGAGATAAAATATTTGGGGTTGTTTTATAGCTATACAGCTTAGACTAACAGTAAACTAACCTTTTGCGACATGCCACGGATCAAATTGATGAATGATATGAGGATATTCTTCTCTCATAATTTTTCTTATGGACGGATGCCGGTCTGTGGTGACCACTTTTACATCAATGCCCACATCCAGGATCTTCTCCAGGCCTTTCTTGAAGGCCAGTGGTTCCATTGCGACCGAACTGGAGGCCTGGGAAACCTATAGAGCACAAATGAATGCATGATGACATTTAAAAACATGTTATAGAATTTACCATAGATTTGTGGAAATAAATGACAATTTACCTGCATCATCTCAAACCCCACGATCTGGTTAGTGGAGTCATCCATAAAAGAATACGTGTTGTATTTGCTGGAGTGTCCGGGGCTGTCACTTCTGCCGTCTCCACTTAGCTGCACTCCTTCACCGTCTTCGCTTTGGCAAATTAATCTTGCTTTGATTATGTTCTCCTGTTGTGTGTATGATTTCTCAATCACTGGGAGCAGGTAGCTTGCCTGTATGTTGTAAAAAGTTGACTCCAGGGGCAACTGCAGGTTGAAAAGTCCAGCCCAGTCAGCTATGTCAGTGTATGTTGAGCCGGTAAAGAGAGTGGCAGCTGCTGCGAAAAGGTTATTTTCCGCCATTCCACGTATATTGGGACATGACTCCCATTGTCCCATATGGCCATTGCTGCATTGCCAAATTATATTGATTCTACTGCCGAACTGTGTTACTGTCTGGTTCAGGTCACACATCGCAGCACCAGAGGTTGTACATTTCTGAAAGAGTTCCAGGAGTTTAGACTCATTTACAATCCACTTCCTCTCCTTCCAACCTCTGGCTTGTCCAGAGATGCTTGAAGAGCTACCTGTGGTGGTGGTGGTGGTGGAGGGGCTTGAATTTGGCACAAAGCTGGTGTCTGCGGTATCGACAGCAGGCTCTGAGGTCATGCTGACATCAAACACTGATGTTGCACTCATATCCATCACAGTAGCTTCAATGTGATGTGTTTCCTGTTGTAGACAAATAATAATAAAAATATGCATTGGTTTTGCATACCAGTGCCACATCCAGTACATCTTGAGTAAACAATTACATGACTTGATAGGAAATAAAGTGTAATGGTTTCCATAAATTGTATTATGGATTATTGATAGCAAACATAGAAGCTGGTCACTCACCTCAAATCCAAGACTTTTTCTTGGTCTACACATGACCATCATTGTGGATGTCGATGCAGTGTCCTAGACATGAATCAGATGTCAAAGAAATGTAGGTCATATTGCAATCATACAGTAAGTCTCTATAAAACATGAAGATTCATTAGCTTACCGATTGCATTGTCCATGTGGGAGCCAGGGCAACAGCTGGTTTGCTTGAACGTAAAGGACTGGTTAGCTGTACAGACAAGGGCACTTTGAATGTAGCAGTAGGCTCTTCAGCTCTGTGCTTCTGGGGGGTTGAATGAGGTACACCAACAAAAAAGTTTTCCTGCCTGTATAATAATTGACACAATTATGACAGAAATAACAATGACAAGAATTATTTTTTTGGAAAGCAAATAAAAACACTACCAAAATTTATATTTATATATTTTTTACATTCTTCCCAGTAAGTATTGTATTGTATAAAGTATTGTTACAGGGTATTACATAAGTAGACAGTAGCCTACTCTTTCAGTGTTTCACCTGAGACAAAAATACCCCTCCCCGTACCATTAGTCAAGGTATTAGCATGGTAAACGTAACCTTGCAGTCTCATGATACAGAGAATCAGATTTGTTGACACTATAACGTTATACTACGGGCTTGTACGGTTTTAGGCTTATACTACATTTTTATTTCTGAGCTCAGTCCTTATGTAAATCAAACAGTCACTTCTTATTGCCTGTCTCAGAAGCAAAAGTACACTTACAGCGTTGGGTGATGATCCACTTTGTTGTGTTAGTGATTTAAATATTGTCGGTGTAGCCTCATCCTTTAGGCGTGTTCCTGTGCAGGTATAGTCCTCCGGTGTGAAATGCTCGGAGCAAACACGGGACTTCTTCAGAGTCATCAACGGTGTTTTTGGATTCTTGTTCAAAGCAGCTAACCAAGCTCTCCGCTGTATGTGGTGAGTTGGAATTCTGTGAAACATGACGGCACTATATACCTTCTCCTTGTTATCACAACCCTTTACAATGCACGTTATAACCATGATTGTCCACAAACTATCTTCCTACAACCTGATACTTCGTCAACTCTGCTCAAACTATTACTACTGGTGCAGGTCACGTTGGTTCTATTGACGGAAATGAGAGGGAGGAGGAGAGGGAGCGGGGGCCGGTGAGAGGACTTTTCACGAGTGAAGATATTACTGCGCCAAGTCAAAGTGCTCCCGAGCAATTGCTATGGTATTCCGCCATACAATATAGTTATCCATTTTACACGCTTAGAAAAGCGCAACGTTTTGTTTTGTGTCACCATCCTAGGTCGAGTTACACTACTCGAGTAACTGTATTTAAATAGGGAAAACGTGGAGGTGTTTGGTAGCTTCTCTGCTTGGCCCCTATTGAATGAACTGGGCTAAGCTAAGTGCTAACAAAGTTTCGCCGCAAGACAGAGCGATTGAGTGCACGCACTGAGACGAGAGAGGTATGTATCAACTCGTCTTAGTTAAGGGAATAACATAGTTTAATATGAAAAAACGGTGGAGTATCCCTTTAAGTCTTCGTCGTCAGCTAGGAACCTGGGTGTGCTCTTTGATACCAATCTTTCATTTGAAGGCCATGTTACTAGCATCTGTAAAACCGCATTCTTCCATCTTAAAAACATATCTAAACTACGACATATGCTCTCAATGAAAAATGCAGAACAGTTAGTTCATGTGTTCATGACCTCAAGGCTAGATTACTGTAACACTCTACTGGGTGGTTGTTCCTCCCGCTTGATAAATAAACTACAGCTCGTACAAAATGCAGCAGCTAGAGTTCTTACTAGAACTAGGAAGTATGACCATATTAGCCCAGTTCTGTCATCACTGCATTGGCTTCCTGTTAAACATCGTATAGATTTTAAAATCTTGCTAATTACTTACAAAGCACTAAATGGTTTAGCTCCCCAGTACCTAAGCGAGCTCTTAATGCATTATAGTCCTTCACGTTTATTGCGATCTCAGAATTCAGGCCAGCTGATAATACCTAGAATATCAAAATCAACCGCAGGCGGTAGATCCTTCTCCTATTTGGCACCTAAACTCTGGAACAATCTTCCTAGCATTGTTCGGGATGCAGACACACTCTGTCAGTTTAAATCTAGACTAAAAACGTATCTCTTTAACCTGGCATACACATAACACATTATCAATTTATATTTTCAAATCCGTTAAAGGATTATTAGGCTGCATAAAATAGGTCAGCCGGAACCGGGAACACTTTCTATAACACCAGATGTACTCGTTACATCAGAAAAAGAATGGCATCTACGCTAATATTAGTCTTTCTGTTTATCCCGAGGTTTACCGTAGTCAACCGGATCCGGGCCGTATCCAGCTGAGACCAAGGACCGACGCCATGACACGACCACAACGCAGCCCTGAAGTATCAGCAGAGATCGAGTCGACTAGATCATCCATTGTGAAGACATCATCAACACGACAGCCAGTAGCACAGTTCCTCAACAAACCGTCCATACCAGCGTGATGAATACGATCCTCAACTGGATGGAACTGAAATAAACACTTTGATTGTTGCGATCCTATCAGACTTATGATAGCAACCTGATTCATAACAAAGCACTGTTCGCCAGAGGAGAACTGGCCCCCTGACTAAGCCTGGTTTCTCCCAAGGTTTTTTTCTCCATTTTAACACCTATTTGCCACTTGTTTGCCACTTGTTTGCCACCTGATGTCACCTGATGGAGTTTGGGTTCCTTGCCGCTGTCGCCTTTGGCTTGCTTAGTTGGGGACACTTGACATTTGACTTGACATTTGATATTCAACAGTATTCTTGACATTTAATCAACAGTGCTTTTGATCTGCCTGCATTGAAACTATTCTTTAAGAGCTGCTGTGCAGCCAAAATTATGTACCAGTTATCAAAGTAAAGCTGCTTTGAGACAATCTGCATTGTAAAAAGCGCTATATAAATAAAGGTGACTTGACTTGACTTGACTTATTCATGAGATTGTGAACGATCGCTTACGTAATGGTTACGATGAGCCTCGTATCCTTGGAAACGAGCGCGCAATTTTTTTTTCTAAAGTTTAGAGGAGGCACCAACCCTCAAAAACTTCACAAGGTAAGTCACACAGTTTGGTCACACTGTTCTATTAATGAATTAATTATATTGTGTACTTAAGGTTGGAGTTTTTATTACCAATTAGATTGGTATTGAAACGTAATGTTAGCTAACTCTTATGTCAGCAGAGGGCATGCTAAGACGCAGACGATCCAGAGGATTGTAATGATATGTAGGCTAATTGACGAATTTTAACTGCTTTAATTTTTACTGTTATCAAATACAACATTTGATTTTAATAATGTATTTGTAAATGTTGAAATTAACATTAAAAAAGATTAATGATGTAGTTAAAGTAATCATTCTTAATTCATGTCATCTAATGCTTACTAATGATACTAGTCTTTTCTGCTCACCAATACTGCATTTAATGAAAAGTAGAGTAAAAACAGTAATATTGTAAAATATTACTACATTCTACAGTAAAATATCATTTATTCCTGTGATCAGTGTCACATGATCCTTCAGAAATCATTCTAATATGATGATTTGATGCTCAAGAAACATTTATGATTATCATCAGTGTTCAAAACAGTTGTGCTGCTTTATAAATTTGTGGAAACAATTATACCAAAAATTTGTGATAAGATTCATGTGATCTGATCAATTTAAAATAATATTTAAATCATTGATATACCTGTTTATCCCTTAATTGATATACACTACAGAAGAACCTTCAATCAGGACTTATTAGTCGGAAGGTTGGAGATGTTTTTTGCACTTTTTTTCTCAACAGGAGCTGTAAGAAATAATAGTTCTACCAGAAAGACTCGGGAGGCAAGATAACGTAACACTGATATTTATTACCAAACAGCAAGCAGAATATAAAGGTTAATGTTCTTTGGCATAGGCCCCGTCCGTAGCTCACGTCCTGTCCTGAGGGTTGCAGACTTTGCGTTTCCTGCCTAAAGCTGAAGGCAGGGGCGTAGCCGACCCCTGGGGAGTATGGACAGGGACCACCCGAGTGGTGGTGGGAAGGATGTTCTGTGAACTCAGACAAGTGTAAGTACCCATCTTTTATACTCCAAGTGTTAGATAATGATTGGTTAGATCTGAACTAATAAGTGATGTAACATTTGAGTCTTCTCGGCAGAAGATAGTGAAATATTCTTGCAGCATCCGTTGATTTAATCTTGCCTTTGAGCATGGCGGCGGCCAGAAGGAATGTGCAAGATCCAAAGAGGCCTTAACTGAGGTAAATTTCAGATAGAAGCAGCATAGTGGTGGGTTGTGTTTTTAGCTAATCCTTTTTTCATCAGCATAACATTACAATAAGCAATAGTAGCTGACTTCATAAAGAAAAAAGGGACAGTTGAGTTTATATTGTCACATGTTAGTGTATGCCAAGCCAGTTGCTGCACATTTGTTTATATAATACTGCACAGTATAAATATACAAAATATATTTTATAAACTCTGCAGTCTGTGGCTAGTGCAAACAGATCTTTGATGATGATTGGCAAATCTTTAGCCTACAGAGAGAGCTGCTTTTGTAGAAGATGTGCTATTAGATGTGCATCTTAGATTAAACTCTTTATTTTCCCTTTGTTGTTTGGTTAACATTAAAAGTGACAGTCACTTTAAGACTGAATGCACGCACAGATCATGCATTTTCCTTCTCAACTGAAGACATAACCAACTATGTTTACTAGGATATTCAGACAGACTGGCTTTTTTTTTTCATAATTTTGTGTGAATTTGTCCATTCAAGCACAGGAAGGCATGAAAGAGAGCTCAACTTAGTATTTGCACGCTGTCTGAGACGCGGCTTTAAAGAGCGGATTTAGGCCACGGGGGGGGGGGGACAATCCAACCGTCTCCATTGACTTTGTATTGCGTGACGCTGCCTCCTTGTAATTTCTGACTTATAACAAAAAACAGAACAATGCCTTAAAGCTGCTGTGTGACAAGGTGTACAGAAAACAAGCTAAAAAACCCAGAACTAAGTTTTTATAAGCTACCGAACCGTAAAAGCCAGCCTTTAAGGAGAAAAAAGTGGATACAGGCAATAAGAAGTGAAGCTTCAGCAGGAAGAATGGGTAAATTTTGGGATCTTGACATTCAGTATGTCTCAGTAAGCCTACGTGTGCAGTAAACATTTAGTCACTGTTAAGTCAAATATCCAAATGTCAGTTTTATATATTATATTTCCTGTCGCTGATTACGTTACCCTCCAGTGGGCGTAGTTCTCATAGTAATATGACATGCCACGCTCTGTCTCAATTGCCTGTATCCACTTTTTAGTCCTTAAATGCTTGTTTTTTTGGGTCGACAGCTTATAAAAACTTCTGGGTTTTTGGTTCTGTTTTTTTTAGCTGGTTTGCTGTACACCTTGTCACATAGCAGCTTTTAGACATTGTTCTGTTTTTTTGTTATAAGTCAGAAAAGACAAGGAGGCAGCACTGTGCAGGTATAAAGTCAATAGAGAGGATGCAGTACAAAGTCAATAGAGATGATGCAGCACTGAACGTCAAGCATCGTTCACATTTGTTCACATTCATGCTCTCACAACATTGCATTGCATAGAATTCATAAAAAGATACCGGCCACCTGGCAACTGACACAGTTTTGTATACTCGTCAACACGACTTTTATTCACATTTGGCGCTTGGCGAGTTAATTTTAGGCCCTGTTAGTAGGCATAAGCCAAAAACAACAACAGCAACATGGAGGGGTTTGCAATACAGATGTTGTCTTATTTACAACAGGACTGTGTGTAGCCGCCACATGCTGGACTACTGCGTCTTCTGAGGTAGCGGCAGAACCGTTGGAGGCTGGTATGGGCAGCTTTATTCCAAAAAGTTGTCTCCGCAAGGTCTACGTTATATTGCCATTTTCTGCTCATCCGGAAATTTGCAACAACACAACCTTGTTTCTGTAGCAATGTTTCCTATAACAATGTCTCATGTTTAATGTTTACATAGCATGAGAAAGTGACATAAACCACGCAAAATCTGATCAGTTTGGTCAAATGAAACTGATTTCTAGAAATGAGATTTGGATAGGATTTCAAACCACATATGAATGTAGCTCAAAACGGATTCGTAAAAATCACATTTCACATGATTGTTTTTGCGGTTCACACTTTATGATCACATTCTAATCGGATATGCACAGTAATTTCGGGTTTGGACTGATATTCTGAATGAGGCTAACATCACCAACATCAGGAATGACTTCGCATAGGCTCATATAGACAAGCCTGACAGTAGTCAGATTCTTGATTTAGTGGGACAACTACATGAATATCTAACAGCCTTCTTCTTGGTCTTTTTTTTTTTTTTTTTGCAGATGCCTCATGGGAATTAAACGGCACATATGAAGTGGTTTGTAATACCATGGTTTTCCGACCTGTTCTGATTGGTTCATGATGTGTTTACAGTTCATTATGTGAAATTATTTTTTGTATGCATTTTTTCCCCATTTCTTTTATTTGCTTTCCCCCATTTCTTCTATTTTATTTTTTAAATATACATTAAGTCAAGTCAAGGCAAGGCAATTCATATATTCTCAAATGTCCGGGTGGCAGAACTGCAAATATTTTATTGTGAGCTGACAAGGTAATATATATATATATATATACACAAACACTCTGTCATATATACACAAATATTTGGTTGTGCCACCTGAAAAAAATGCAAAAAAATTAATTTAAACACATTGAAATGTTATGTAACAACTGAAACTTGTTTAAACATTGTTCATGACTCAAAAATATTTGAGTATTTGAATTTTTAAAAATACCTTTTTTGAAGCTTTATTTGTCAGTGACCCTTATAACAAAACTTGTTACAAAAACATGACAATAAATGTGTATTTTCATTAGTGTAGTTGTCCATCCACAGCTGAAAATGTTCTAAAATCAGTATGGATTACATCATTACACCAGTAGGTGGCGAAAAGCGACTGTTAAAAAATTGATTTGTCATTGAAACATTCAATCAAGACATTTGTTTAAAAACACTGATTCATCTAGTAATGAAACAAGTGAAGTCTTTGAGTCATTGAATCACTCATTCAAAACATTTTTTTAAAATAGTTCATTGAAAATAATGAAACATTTTTAAATAGACAATGCAGCAATAAATAATTTTGTCAGGACCTCTGATATTTTTTTAGTTCAGTTGTCTGTTCACAATTGTGGAAGAATTGTGATCTCTATTTGAAAAAAAAAAGTGATTCTCAATTTATCCTGAATTGTGCAACTCTAAAAGAAAAGATTTTATATTCATAGATATTTCTCATCACTTTTGGGCAGGTGGAGATGCAGGTCTGATTTCCCTGCCACAGGTCTTGATCTTTGCCACAGGATTGAAGAGGGTTCCAGCAATAGGATTTCAAACCCAGCCAGAGTTGCATTTCCTTCACGAAGATATTGATGAACTGGCAATGTTCCCAACTGCCAACACATGTTCATTAATTATAAGAATACCTGTGAGAAGCTGTTATGCACCTTTTAAATTTGCCATGGAAATGGGATTAGGCAGTTCGGACCAGTTTGGTTTACAGTAAGTTTTATTTTTGTAAATATGTTGTATTTTGTATCAAGTTGCTATTTTATAATAAATTGTTTTGAACACAATTAATTGATTAATTGAACACAACTGTTTCACTGTTCACTTAGTTTCACTGTTTAGTTTAGTCATTGTTTTATATTCAATGACATGTAATCAGTCTTATAAATGTTACAGATACAAGTAAACTTTATGCGAGGTGAAACCAAAAGAAATGGGGAAGGAGAGCGTTACTGTACATGCATACAATGTACAAACTGTACAAAGAACAATTTAAAAACCTTATTAAAGGGAGTCAAGGAACCCAATGACCTCTCTCAAGAGGTCCACTTCAAGGTTGTCTCTTGGTCCTCCCAAGGGATCAACAAGTTGTTGAAGTTCAGCCAAGGGCATATTCAGTCAAGGGGACCTCAATGCTGTCTGGCCAGTTAAAAGCTGGTACCTGAGGTGAGTATGGCTCTTCTGCATCAAGTTGAGCTGGCTGCTCATCAGCACCAAACACTCCCTGGATCCCAGTCAGATTTTGTGCCTGTAGGCGAAGACAGCCACGCACAAAAATCTGATAAGGTGACATGTACCTTGCAGTTCTCAGGCGGTGATGGTTCCACTGATTAACAAAAAGATGCAAGTCCCAGTTTATTCAAGGAAGGTAGATGTAATGGAGTGCCCAAAGATGCCTCTCATTGTTGCAGTCTACTACTCCGTCATCTTCCAAAAGGTTGAACAATGAAGGGTAAACATTCACAACACCCCTCCAAACATCTCCCCACAGTCTCTCAATCCGTTGGTTATGGGTGCTCCTTCCACTCAAAGCACTCCCCCTGGCAGAACCTCGAAAAACCTCCATGAAAAGACAGATGGCGTTTGTCGTGTCTATCCAAAAATCATTATATTTTATGAAGCTAGAGAGCAATAATTCAATGGAGGCCGAGTGCACTTACAACTCAGCTTTTACTTTTTATCAGAGAGGTCATCACACAGCGCCCTCTAAAGCATAAAACAACAATTGCAGGATAACCCGGTTTCTAACACTAAATACATAACATTTCCTCCCAACTTAAATCAAAAGTGATCATACACAACAAAGGAGTATTTCTTTTCTTGATTTCAACCTTAACCACAGTTTAGCAAACATGTCTTACTCAAACTACTACATTAGGATGCTTGATAACGGTCAGGTGGCTTAGTAAGACGGGTAGGATAACGCTTAATATCCTCACTAGATTGTACAGTCCCGGAAAGTGATTTGTCAATGTTGCCAGTCCCTACTTTGTCAGTTATCACATCCACAAGATTGTCGGTCTTTTCCCCGGCATTCTCCTGAAGCGGATGTGCCTGGGAATTGTCAGAACAAACAGGAACTTCTGGTTCCATCTGCGTTTCAGAGGATTGAGTTCCTTGCTTCAGTAGTTGATCTACATGACGTTTCCAGGTTCCAGCCCCATCCACGTTGACTATGTAGGAGACAGGTCCCGTTCTAGACATCACCACTCCAGGTATCCATTTGTCCCTTTTTCTATAGTCACGAACCAGTACGGAGTCTCCAGCACAAAATTCTCTCAACTTAGAGTGTTCTTGGCGTCATAACTGCTGAACAACCTGGGACTGTCTCACGATTTTGGCGAGATTAGGTTTTAGAAGATCCAGACGGGTTCTCAGCTTGCGATTGAGAAATAGCATTGCAGGTGGCTCTTTAGTAGTAGCATGTGGAGTGTTTCTGTATGTTAACAGGAATCCATCAAGTCTCTGTTGGATTGGAGCTGATTCTCTGGAAGCTTTTAGAGCATGTTTGAGTGTTTGGACAAAACGCTCAGCTTGCCCATTACTAGAGGGGTGATAGGGCGCAGAGCGGATATGTTGCACCCCATTTGCCTTCAGAAAAAGTGAAAACTCCTCAGCACAAAACTGTGGGCCGTTGTCACTGACAATGATATTAGGGACACCATAATGACTGAAAAGGCCTCGTAAGACCTGAATGGTTTTGTTTGTGGTAGTACTGTAGTAACTTCAGGCCATTTGGAGTGCGCATCAACTACAATCAAGTACATATGGCCTTCAAAGGGACCAGCAAAATCCACATGTACCCTTTCCCAAGGATGAGCTGGCCAAATCCATGGGTGAAGTGGTGCAGGACAGGGGGCATTCTGGATACGCTGACAAGACTGACATGATTTGGACTTAGACTCAATCTGTCCATCAATACCTGGCCACCAAACGTAGCTGCGGGCCAGATGTTTCATCCTTACCACCCCAGGATGGCTCATATGTAGATCAGCTAACACTCGATAGCGGAGTTTTGTAGGTACAACAACACGATTCCCCCACATTAAACATCCTTGAACGACTGTGAGCTCATGGCGACGCGTCACAAAGGGTAACAAGTCTGTGGGTACCTCTTTAGATTTTGGGAACCGTCCAGTTGAAACCATGTCCAGCACAGCTGACAAAGTGGGGTCCATTAGGGTGTCACGTCTAATTTCAGCACTACTGACAGGCAGGGTGGCTACCTGGGCAGCATAGAACACATCCACAGTGTCCATTTTCTCAGTGTGTGTCACTAGTAATGGCAGCTGTGACAGTCCGTCTGCATTGGCATGTAAAGCTGCCTTCTTATACTCAAGGACATAATCATGGGCGGCTAATAGCAAAGCCCATCGTTGCATTCTGGCTGCTGCCATGGGTGGAATGCTCTTGTTGGGACTAAGAATAGCAGTTAGAGGTTGATGATCTGTAAGGAGGGTAAACCGTCTTCCGTATAAGTACTGATGGAATTTGCGAATTCCAAAAATTATACTCAGGGCTTCCCGTTCGATCTGAGCGTAATTTTGTTCTGCCTTACTGAGTGTCCGGGACGCAAAAGCAATCGGCTTTTCCTCCCCACCTTGAAAAACATGTGATATCACCGCCCCCACCCCATATGGGGAAGCATCACAAGCTAGACGAATTGGTAGCTCTGGATCATAGTGTGTGAGTACAGCTGGCGAGGTAAGATGATCTTTCGCTTTCTGAAATGATTTTTCACAGGCTGCGCTCCAGTACCATTTCTTGTCTTTACATAAAAGGTTATTAAGTGGGTTCAGGACAGATGCCAAATTTGGAACGAAACGGCCATAGTAGTTGATCATCCCAAGAAAAGAGCGTAATTGATTTACGTTGGTTGGTGCAGGTGCTTCCTTAATTGCTTTGATCTTTTCTGGTGATTTGTGTAATCCAGCTGCATCGATGTAGTGACCCAGATACTCCAGTGATTGTCTGAAAAATTCACATTTTTCACGCTGCAATTTCAGACCATATTTCTCCAATCTAGTGAGTACTTGGTCTAGTGTCTTGAGGTGTTCCACATCATCTCGTCCTGTTATCAGTATGTCATCTAGATAGGAGTGAGTGTTTGGAATCCCCAAGAGAACTTGATCCATTGCTTTCTGAAATAATGCAGGGGCCGGGGCGATCCCGAAGGGCAAACGGTTATAGCAAAATAGCCCTTTTTGAGTGGATATTGTGAGTAATTTTCTTGACTCCAGTGCCACTGGCATCTGCAAGTAAGCACTTGACAAGTCCAGCTTACTGAATAATTTACCACCAGCCAGAGACGCAAAGAGATCTTCGATACGTGGGATTGGGTAGTGATCCACACAAATGGCTGGGTTGAGTGTCACTTTAAAATCACCACACAGTCTCACTGAGCCATCTTTTTTAATAACTGGTACCACGGGTGTGGCCCACTCACTATACTGTATTGGTGAAATCACTCCCAACTCTATTAAACGAGTTAATTCTGTCTCTACTTTTGGTCGAATAGCGTAAGGTACGACCCGTGGCTGGAAGAATTTTGGAGTATGGTCTGGCTTTAGTGTAATTTTAGCCTCAATTCCTTTCATGGTGCCTAGTTCTTTCCCGAAGACTTGGGAGTGCAGTTTTAACACGGTATCAATTGTGTCTGTGACTCCATGCCTGACTGTTTTTACGTCTTGCCAATTTAGTTTTGTAGCTCTCAGCCATTCTCTACCGTGGTCCATCACTGTTAACAACATACAGTGGCAATCGTGTCGACTGATTGTTCAACTTCACCGCAACACTGATGACCCCTACTGGCGCTAGTGCTTCACCCAAAAAATACAAAAAACTTCCGAAACCTTTTAAGGGAAAAAATTTAATTGATGTTCAAAAAATGAAAATCACAGATAAATCAGATAAACAAATGATAAAGCTTGGGTTACTGAATATTAGATCTATTTCTTCAAAAGCACTTATTGTAAATGAAATTATCACAGACAATAAACTAGACTTGCTGTGTTTGACAGAAACCTGGCTAAAACCAGACAGTTACATTATTTTAAATGAGTCTAGTCCTCAAGGTTATGACTATCGACACAATCCTCGACAGAAAGGCAAAGGGGGAGGTGTTGCTGTAATTTATAGTAATATATTCAGAACCGTTCAAAAGAATTTCAAATATAATTCCTTTGAAGTGATGGTGATTTATGTAACATTATGTAAGTTGACATTTGTGCTGGCTACTGTATACAGGCCACCAGGGCACCATACTGACTTTATCAAAGAATTTGCTGATTTTCTATCAGAGTTAGTACTGGCTGCGGATAAAGTCCTTGTTGTTGGTGATTTTAATATCCATGTAGATAATAAAAAAGACGCATTTGGATTGGCATTTGCAGACATTTTAAACTCTATTGGAGTTAGACAACACGTGTCAGGACCCACTCATTGTCGTAATCATACCTTAGATCTAATACTGTCGCATGGAATTGATATTGATGCTGTTGAAATTCTACAACAGAGCGATGATATATCAGATCATTATTTAGTCTCGTGTATAATACAGTTAGCCAAGGCTACAAAACCACCACCCAGCCATAAATATGGTAGAACCATCACTTTGTAGCGTCTGCAATCGATCAGAATTTAGCAGGCACACCATAAACTGTTAAGCCTTCACCCATTGAACTTTGAATTACAAATCAAGGCTTGGCGCCGATCGGGCGGACAGATAAAGACCTCTTGGACACCTTTATTACAAATGTGAGAGATCCCCGAAACACCCCCAGTGTGACTTCAAACAATCACGATTGTCTCGGATCACATTCTCATGGGCCATGTGGCGACACGGCACATACCAAACACGCGCACACACACACAGAGACGCACCCACACACCCACACACACACGCACACACGCATAAGAACTCTATATATTAATATGACTAGAAGAAAATTGTATCTGAATCATATGTCTGATGCATGC
>RJVU01062051.1:10002-52756 GCA_003731715.1 Anabarilius grahami | reverse complement strand
CGGCGGCGGCTGGCGGCCAGGAGTGGGCAGGACCGTTGAAGCGGTATGTACAGGGTTCTGGGGTGAGGTGAGCTGGCGATGCCCGATAAGCTGCTGATGGAGCTGGACAAGGACTCTGGCTCTTTTGAATTTTATCAAATTCAAAATTAGAACCATTTAGAAGGAGAATTATATTTAGAGAATCGACTAAGGAGAAATTACAGGCTGGTTCGTTATAACGAATTACGTCCTTGTCCAGTCCCATCAGAAACACAGCATTAAGACAGGCATCAGTCCAGCTCACCAAATAAGAGACCTCCAAAAACTCCTCCACATACCTCTCCAACAGCCTGCCACTCTGCCGCAAACGGCAAAGCCTTTCGTCCGCCTGGAGAGATTCGGGGTACAAGGGAGTCAGGAAAATCCCCATCTTTTGAATTGTGGAAGTCCTGTGGTATTGGTCTGTTCTACTGTTACGGTTGGCTGTTGTACAGATGAGTCGTTCACAGACATCCACGGAACAATGGGTATTTATTGGGAAACGGAGAGAGACAACAAGCAAACACATCACTATAACATTTAAGAACAGACAAGGAGTGAAGGGAGTAAGTCCATATAAATAGGGAGTGCTGACGAGGAAGTCCAGGTGATGATGATCAGTGATGATGGGGAGATGACGAGGGAAGTGAGTGCAGGTGTGGAGAACAGGAGGATCATGGGAATTGGAGTTCAGGAGACAAGGGATCTGTGACAGCAAGTGCTTGAATGCACTTTGATATTATGGGTGAGTTTGCCTTTCATTTTCTCCAAAACTGTACAGTAAAATGATACGAAAATGAGTACAGTAATAGCCAGATTAACCCTTAATAAATACCAGTTGACAGAATGAGCTAACCTGTAAAGAAATATTTTTATGAGTGTTTGAAAATGGATATTGTGGGTGAGTTTGACTTTAATTTTCTCCCAAACTGTACAGTAAAATGATACAACAATGAGTACAGTAATATCTAGGGTGACCCTGAATAAATATCAGTTGACAGAATTAGCTAACCTATAAAGAAAATATTTTTATGAGTGTTTGAATATGGGCTACAGTGCAAGTGCTTGAATGCACTTAGATATTATGGCTGAGTATGACTTTAATTTTCTCCCAAACTGTACAGTAAAATGATACAACAATGAGTACAGTAATATCCAGAGTGACCCTGAATAAATATCAGTTGACAGAATGAGCTAACCTATAAAGAAAATATTTTTATGAGTGTTTGAATATGGGCCACAGTGCAAGGGCTTGAATGCACTTTGATATTATGGGTGAGTTTGACTTTAATTTTCTCCCAGACTGTACAGTAAAATGATATGAAAATGAGTACAGTAATAGCCAGGGTGACCCTGAATAAATATCAGTTGACAGAATGAGCTAACCTATAAAGGTACTTTTTTAATTTTTTACTTTTTATGTATGTATGTATGTTTTATATATAAAAATAAAACAATTTACATTAACCATGTATCATAATTAACATTAAAATTTATAAATAATGTTTAATAATTATTGTATATATAAAAAATTAAAATTTTTGATTTTAAGGTTAATAGTAAAATTAATGATCAATATTAATTAACATTACTATTAAGATTAATGTTAACATTAATAATGTAGAACAATAAACGAATATTAAACTTTACAATCCAACAAAAATTTAATACAATTAATAAATTATGTATAAAACTCATTAACATTAATTAATATTCATAATGTATTATTAATTAATGTATAATATATATATAAAACATTAAAATCAATAATTTAAAAATAATTTAAAAAATCTAATTAATAAATGATTCATAATAATTACCATTAATATTAAAATTAACATATGATGTATAGCACACATACAAAGAACAAATTCGAAAATAAAAGTCTTTTTTATATAAAAAATTATTTAAGTCATAATAAGATGGGGAAAAAAGCAATACATAACTTATCTGATGTCTCTTTATGTTCTTGCCCTTTTTACGGTTAACTGCAAAATTATAAAGGAAACTGCTGTCTTTAAACGCATTTAGACCGTTTCCAGCACCCATACCGTAAGGCAGGAATAGACGCGCGAACTAAAAAAAAAGTGCGGCTGGCTTGACCGTGTGTTTTCGACGCGCGGCCCACTTGACCGCAGTCCATTAGCGCGCTCTGTCTGTTTCTCTTCGTGGTTTGCGTTTGTTAGGACGGTAGTTTTTACGGTCTATGGTTAGAGCGTTTACAGCTGTCAATCATATTACGTGACCATAATCCTGCCTTCTGCATGACGCGGTTCCCTGTACACTTTCTCATCTGAGCTCCGAGGGGAAAAAAAAACACAAACATTTCATATGAAACTGAAGACAATTAGCTGTCTGATCGGCAGGTCAACTACCTGTGGTGTTTGTGGAGAGAAGAAAATGTGAAACTATTTTTAATTATAGTTATAGTTACATGATTTGCTATGAATTGGGTTTCTTGCATTGGTGAGTTACTAACCATTAACTTACACTGTGTCCTTAACCAGGTGATTCTCCTGACAATAGGACACTGGATAAAGGTATGTAATTTTCAATAAATTATATTTAAATTATATAATTTATTGTAGTGAGGAAACTGGGGGTAAAGTTATAACTCAGTTGGCAGTTTTTTTTTTTTGCATTTCACAGAGTAAATTTATAGTCCTGTAAAAAAAAAAGTGACGACTTAACGTGTATGCACCATATGTTGCTGGTTGCTCAAAGTCTGCCATTTCATTAGTTCCCATTGCCATGATAATCTATTTTTGTTGATCCCATGGTTACATACATTAGCTAAAAAATAAAAAAAACTTAATTAGTTTACTTCCACCATTTTAAAGTCACATCTTTCTATTTAACATTGATGAGGCTGTGATAAAATCAAACTTACCTGATTACCTGTGGAGAAAATAACAAGATGCTTACCTGATGTAAGAATGAAAAGAGAATGCAACCAATCTGTATGCTTGCTGTGGAAAAAATATAAGTATGTTTACTTGATGAGGCTGTCAGAAAAACATCTGATCACCTTATCAATGATGGTGTAATTTTAGATTCTCTTCTTTTAATTCGTCAGTTGCATACTCCCCTGAACAATTGTATGGCTCAGAACAACGGGCCTCAATATTGTCATATTTGACCAATCTACTTATGTTCGGTTAGTGCCCCAAAATGACTCTAAGAATATGCTGGGATCTGTGTGATGCACAGGCACCATAAATTAATGTAAAAGTCAAGACACTCACACTGAAGACATAGTGCACACACAGTTTTGTTTAAAGATGTCATAGGTGTTGAAAGTAATCCTTCTCTGTAAAGTTCACAATCAAAACAAATGACTTGTGGTGACTTGTTAGTTGAATGTTTCTTTAACAAATGTGATTCGAGGGAATTCCAGGATGGACAAGGGCAATCAGTATGTAAACAGGCAAAAAATAGCTGCCGTCTTTCCTTAATTTGTAGTATTGTTTGGTTAAAGGGGTGGTATAATACCCCTTTTTACAAGATGTAAAATAAATCTCTTATGTCCTCAGAGTATGTGAAGTTTTTGCTCAACATACCGCACAGATAATTTTTTATAGCATGTAGTAAAAAAGCTCAGTTTTTGTATGTCCCTTTAAATGCAAATGACCTGCTGCTCCTGGTTGCATGTTCCTGGGGGCAGGATTTATGTAAATTTTAGGGTTAGTGATGTCACCAACCCGAGTGGAAGCTGTTGTAGTCTCTACCAGCCGTTTGATGTAGTCCTTAAAAATAGATTTCTCTAAAAGAATATATCTCCCTTTGCTTTGAACTTTGAATGTCATAACTTTGCAGATGTTGTTTATGCTCAAACAGCAACATTACACACTAACTAAAGTTAAAAAAGTGAAATCATAATCAACCATCCCTTTAAGATTACAAATGGTTGACCTGATAAATAAATATATATTTTCTCTTTACATTTTTGAGGACAGACAAGCAGACAGAGAGGCAAACACTAAATGGAAGCTGTGCTCCTCACCGCTACCAGTATATGACGAATCTCGAAACTGACTTCCACCACCCTCAGAGAGACCACCCAATTTGCTCCTCATTTAGGGTCTGGATGTACTCAGATCTAGCATCTGGATTATATGGGATGGATTTGCAAGATTTGTACCTTTGTTGCCCCTGTAACAAATGAACTTTTGAGACACTACAGATTAAGGCACAACCACAATGAATTTCTTCCCTGTTTACATGCTGATTGCACTTGCTCCTTCAAAACCTATAGTGCCCTAAAATCACATTTGAGAAGGACACATTCAACTGAAAAATCAACACCAGAAGTACTTTTTTTTAACTGTGAACTGTGCACTTCTTTTTTCTCCACTGAGAAGGATTACTTCCAACATCTTGGAGTTCATCTTAGGAAAAATGAAACCGTGCACTGTGTCTTTAAAGACTGTGATTTTCAGACAAATGTGTATGGAACCTTTGCCTCACACAGATCCCGACAACACGCAACACATTCTTCGAGTGACTTTCAGGCACAAGCTGTACATAAGCATATAGATCAGTCAAATATTACAGATAATATTGTTGAAGAAGCACATTGTTCTGATGCATACACGTGTTTGGGAGAGGATGACTTTTCAGGAGAGTATGAAACTGAAGAATTGAAAGAGGATGAAATTGAACTAAAATTAGGCCACCTTCTGTTAAAATTACAGAGCATTTACAATGTTCCAAGCAAGTGCATTAATGAAGTTGTAGCAGAGCTCCAGTTCATATCCTCTTCATTGTCAGGTCCTGGCATAAAAAAGACTGTAAACGCATGTTTAAGGAAACATGACTGTGTGCTTGATGACACTGTCATCTCAGATTTAGTCAAACAGTTGAGTGAGTCCAACTCTGTTAGCACAGCTTTAAGAGCTGATGGTCCTCTTGCCACATCTTACAGAAGACAGCAGTTTTTTAAGAAGAATTTTCATGTGGTTGAGCCTGTCGAATTCATTCTGGACAAGAAGGAAGGTCGAACCTTACAATATGTTCCCATTCTTCAGTTATTGTCACAGATATTAAGCGTTAAAGACATACAGGAGAAAGCTTTCAACTCTTCATATGCTACTCATGAGAGTCGGTACGAGTCATTTACTGATGGAACACATTTTAAAGAAAATGCACTTTCATCTACTGAAGACCTAACACTTTCTCTCCTTCTCTACATTGATGATTTTGAAGTGTGCAATCCTCTGGGAACATCCCGAAAAAAGCACAAGATTACTGCAGTGTATTGGGTATTGGCAAATGTTCCACTACAGTTTCGTGCAACACTTAAGTCAATTTATTTAGCTGTACTTTGTAAGGCTGTAGATGTAAAGAAGTATGGTTATGAGGCAGTGCTTGAGCCATTGTTAAAAGACATTGTCCAATTGGAAGAAGAAGGACTCTTTATTCCTTTGTTTGGAAAGAAAATCAAAGGCACAATAGTTAGTGTAGTAGCTGACAATTTAGGTGCCCATTCACTCGGTGGATTTTTGGAAAGCTTTTCTGGATCTCATGTCTGCAGGTTTTGTTTGGGAAAGCTGTCTGAGTTTCAGGTAAAAGAAGTGAGGACTGGGGCCTTCCATTCAAGAACGAAGCAGGAACATTCTTTTCATGTACAAGCAGCTTTAGAAAGTCCCACTGTCACTCACTGCTTTGGTGTGAAAAGGCAATGTCCCTTAACTAAGAAATTAAAATACTTTGATGTTTTGTCAGGGTATCCCCCAGACTTGCTCCACGACCTATTCGAGGGAATAGTACCTTTGGAGTTGGCTTTGTGCCTTGATCTTCTGATTAAGAAAAAATACTTTACGTTATTTCAACTGAATGGCCTAATCAGCCAGTTCCCCTACAAGTGGACTGACAAATCTGACAGCCCACAGCCTATCCCGCTGAACTTTGCCACCCGGAAAAGCATAGGTGGAAACGCTCATGAAAATTGGAGTTTATTGCGACTGCTCCCCCTTATGATTGGTTTCAAAGTGCCAGAGAGTGAACCTGCATGGCATCTTTTAATGGATCTTAAAGACATTGTTGAGCTCGTGGTTTCTCCATTTCACACAGATGACACGATAAGATTCCTGGACACCAAGATATCTGAACACAGGCATAGATACTTGCAGGTTTTTCCAGAAGCAAGAGTTCTGCCAAAGCACCATTATCTAGAGCATTACCCACAACTAATCAAGGCTTTTGGACCGCTTGTAGCCATGTGGACCATGCGCTTTGAAGCGAAGCATAGCTTTTTCAAGCGAGTTGTTTGACATACCAAGTGTTTTCGTAACATTTTACTGTCTCTTGCTGTTAAGCATCAATTCATGCTGGCTTACCATCTGCATGGCACAGATGTACTCAAACCTGCCCTCAGTGTATCAAATATGTCCACATTGCCTGTGGATGTCCTCAAGGAAAACATACAGGAAGCAGTGCTTAAAAGGTTTCCTGGAGAAACATACATTCAGGTTGCCAATACAGTGACCTGTCATGGCACCACTTACTCAGTGGGAATGATTTTGCCCTATGGATCCACTGGAGGGCTTCCGGATTTTGTTGAACTAAATCTGATCCTTATTGTGCATGGCCAGCCTGTATTTGCTGTCAAGTGTCTACATTCATGGTACAGTGAGCACCTTAGGGCTTTTGAATTGGAATCCACAAGACAAGTGACAGTCTGCGAGCAACTAGAATTGACAGACTCCTATTCCCTTGCAGCTTACGCTGTTGAGCAAAAGCGATTTGTCACCCTGAAGCGTCATATACCCATACAAGATTAGGTATTTATATACAGTATATATTTATGTTTTCGTTTGTTTCTAAATCCTCAATTCACTGTCATTAGTTAAGTGTTTCACATGACTTTCAAACTTCCTGGGATCTGAAAAAATCCAAAACTACCCAAAAATGTCACCCAGAGGCCTCCTTTACAAGTGACCCATATCTAAATTAAAATTGTAAACTTTTTGATTCATTGCATGCCTAAATTTACCTTAACCAAACTTTTTTTTTTTATAACTACAGAATCATCATGTCTGCCCGACTTCGAGTTATACTGGAAGAAGAAATTCGCAAGCTTTCCTTGCCTTCAGGAATACCGCAGACTCTAGAGGAATTGAAGCATATTGTACAAGAAACATTTGCAATACACCAAGATTTTAGTTTTCAGTTCCAGGACCAAGATTTTAATGGTCAGTTTTTTACTCTCCTTGAAACTAATGAAATAAAGGACAAAGACACCATCAAGGTGGTCCTTGCTGAACCAGTTATCACAGTAACTTTTCAAGATTCTTCTAAGGATCAAGGAGTCCCGGATAGCTTTGATAGCAGTTGCACTGAGTTATTGGAAGATGTTGGTTCCTGCTCCACTGGATCCAGCGATACCACAATTCTGTCTTCTCCAGGTAGCACCTCCTTCTGTGCCTTGGCCAGCTCAGTTTGTAATTCCTACCTTCTCTTTTGACACGTAGCTCATTCTTCAAGCAGCAAATGAAGCTAACCTAAAGGAGGGAACCTTACTTTGCAATCCTGCAGTAAAATCCAACATTCTGGACAAACTAGCAGAGAGCATCTTTGTCTACACCGCCTATCCATCAAGTGCACAAAGGGAGCAGGTTGCTGAGGCCCTGGTTATGAAACACCCATGTTTGAGGGACCCAGTATCCTTCAATGGTTTATATAGTTGGCACAACAGCCTGAAGTACAAACTTGGAAATTTCAGAGCAAAGGTGAAACATCTTGGAATACCAGAGCTAAATGTCAACTGTCTCAAGAGAAAGTCAGCTGCAGATAAAACCCCAGCAAAAAACTTAAAAAAAGCAAAGAAATCTGAGGTAAACTATCTCCTGCCTCATCCTCAAGGCGAAACTGATACATCCCTTGAAAAGGAGAGAGTGGAGCTTCTCTATGAGTACAAGAAGAGAGACAACAACAGTGTCATTAATGAGAAGATGGCAAAAACCTTCTCACTGCGTCGTAAAGATGTGATCCAGAAACCACTTGTTATTGACTTAAATGCTCGATGGCCTGCCCTGTTTGAGTTTTCCCAGGTATGTAGAACATTTTAATACTTATCTAATTGCCTTTGTAATACCAAGTACTTTGTCCGACAAGGTGGGAGTAGTGTGGAATTTGCTGAAACTAAGCTGCTAACTTAACTAAACTGAAACCATGCACATAAATTAACTCTCATCCGGTGCAGCATCCCTTTCCAGACATCAGGCCACCTAAATGTTGTTCTTAGTGTATTTCTAGGGTTACATTTTCTAGTTGGTATACTGTTTCTCTTCCCTGTGTCTCTAATTCTTTTCTTTCAGTATCTCATGATGTCTCTCCATCTCTCTTGGTCTCTTTCTCAGATCGAGGAGGAATTCCGGAGGATCACACTGAAGCCACTACAGTCCACATTCTTTGGGAAGTTGGACGAATACATGCCTAAATTGTTGAGACTCTACAGGAGGAAGGGAGGAGCTGTTGGGAAGAAACTTGATGAGACCCTTGAAATCATGAATGAGGCATGTACTTTTAAAATTGTAGCAGTTACTTTAATGTTGTAGCATTCTGATATCTGTACTTAAAGGGTCACACAAAAATTTAATTTCTGTCATTAATTTCTTACCCTCATTTCGTCCAAAACCGTAAGACCTTCTTTCATTTTCGGAACACAAATTAAGATATTTTTGATAAAAGACCGCAACGTCATTGCAACTTTTAAGGTCCAGAAAGGCGGTAAAAACATTGCTAAAATAGTCCATGTGACTCCAGTGGCTCAACCTTAATGCAATGAAGCGGCGAGAATACTTTTTGTGCACACAAAAATAATGACATTATTCAACTATTTCATCTCTTCCATGTCAGTCTCCTATGCTGTTCACGTAGTAAACACAGCGTTGCCTTTCCGTGTTCTACTTAAAAAAACGCTGGCTCAGTATTGGCCTCTGGTTGGCCAGCTCCTGCGTCAGCATCACATGCATGCATCATTGTGCTTGCGTGAACAGTGTCGGCCAGTAGTAAGCCGGTGTTGAAGGGCAACTCTGTGTTTACTACATAAACAGCGTAGGAGACTGACACAGTAGAGACAAAATTGTTAAAGTCGTTCTGTTTGTGTTTTTTTGCACACAAATAAAAGTACTCGTCGCTTCATCACATTAAGGTTGAGCCACTGTAGTCACATGAATGTAGCGATTTAACTCAAAAGGGGAAATATTAATAATTATTCATAACTCAATATGATTTATCAATTGTGATTAATTATGAATATGTAAATCGGTTAATCAGATTTACTGGATATAGCTACATTAATCTTAATATTACAATCAATTAACCTGTTGTCCAGGGAACACAGTGTTGATTGTTTAATAATTCTAAGAAATGTTCATTTCCAGGTTATGGAAAAATAACCTTCTTAACGCACCGTGCTACTTAGAGCATAGGTTCGGGTCTATATCACTTAAGAGGCAATTCATTAGCAGACGGAGTCAGAACCAAACATGTATTGTGCACAATCTTTATTAACTAACTCACAAACACATAACTAAACTAGCAAACACATAACATAACATAACATACACAAAAGGGTCACACACATATGTAGGTCAGAATGAGTAATGATAGAGTTGAACCGGAAGAGGTACTGTTACATAGAGCTATAGTAAAATCAAAGACACTCTGGAAAGGACTCATCAGTTTCTTTTAGCAATAGCAAAGGTGAGTCTTACAAATCAATACTAAATCGCTGTTTAGCATTAAAATGTACGATACTTGCAAGATGCCTTTAGGCTGAGGAGCGTCGGATCTGCAGGTTGAGGATAAATCTTGAGGTTATCTCTGAAGTGGTTGCCAGTCTGTTGGGTGAAGAGCACATGGCTGGGTGTTGTAGGCCGGGGGCCTACCAGCCTTGCGGCCGGGCCTAGAGAGGCCGGCCGCACGGTGACCTGTTCGGTGGTCCAGAAGCAAGGAAGAAGAGAGGGAGTGGCCCTGTTCGCTGGGTTTTAACCTCTGGTCAAAGTCCAACCTCTTAGGAATGATGGGGGCCAATGAAGATGTTGTATTTCCGGGTGACAACACACCCCCTTGTCAGGGCTTTTATGACCAAGTAGATTAACAAGCTGAGTCTTTACATAAGAACTATTAAAGAGTCTAATAGTCTTGTAATACTCCTGTGTTGCACAGGTATGGACATACCGCATACACAAGCATTCAACTCTTCCCGATACGAACGCATAGACACCAAACATGGCATAATTGAAGTTACCTTGCAGGTCATAACATTTAAAAATCATAAAACATGTAAATACAATGAGTACAATACAACAACAGTAATAATGGATACCATTTCCTGGGAATATGTATGTAGAGAATAGTCTGTCTATAAATTAATGCAGTAACGTCTGTGTTCTGTGTGGAAAATGCAGGGAAGATGCAGATTTTTGTGTGTCTCTTCTGCTCTCCATGCGGCAGCCACATTCCTCGGCGCAATAAACTTGTAACTGAGGACTTCCCGGGGGGATGGGGACAGACCCCAGAGTGAGCTTAAAACTATTGGTTAACTAACCAATAATTGTGTCTGATTTGCCTCAGTCATTACATGAACTACTTTAACGATACTTCCTTTCTGGGCCTAGAAAGTGGTTATGACGTTGCTGTCTATGAAGGGGGTGAGACAGCTCTCAGATTTCATCAGAAATGTCTTAATTTGTGTAATCTTACGGGTTTAGAACAATATGAGGATGAGTAATTGACAGAATTTTAACTTAAAGGGGTCAGTTCACCCGGAAATGAAAATTCTGTCAGCAATTACTCGCCCTCATGTCGTTCCATACCTGTAAGACATTCGTTCATCTTCAGAACACAAATTAAGATATTTTTGATGAAATCTGAGAGCTGTTTCACTCCTCCATATGCTGATTGGTAATTGCATCTATCAAGGCCCAGAAAGTTAGTAAAGACATCGTTAAAATAGTCCAAGTGACTACAGTGGCTCAACCTTAACTTTATAAAGTGACGAGAATACTTTTTGTAAAAAAACACACAAAAATAACGACTTTATTCAACTATTTATCTTCTTCCGTGTGGGCCTCTGACGTGAGTTCATGAGAGCCCCACGACGCATGCGCGAGAACACAGATGACATCCTGACATAGCCGGAAGCGCTTCACTGTCTGTTTACAACCAGGGTACATACTGTGTATGTAAGCTATTTGAATTCGACATTGATTATGCTTTAGGTCTCGATGTAGTGTATAAAATGGTTCTAAAGTGAAGCGCTTCTGGCTATGAGGTCGTCATCTTCAGCATCTTCTCAGTTCTCGCGCATGCGTCGTGACCCTCTCATGAACTCGCGTCAGAGGCCCACACGGAAGAAAATTAATAGCTGAATAAGGTTGTTATTTTTGTTTGTTTTTTTGCACACAAAAAGCATTATCATCGCTTCATAAAGTTAAGGTTGAACCACTGTAGTCACTTTCACTATTTTAACAATGTCTTTACTAACTTTCTGGACCTTGAAAGTGGTCATGATGAGCTCTCAGATTTCATCAAAAATATCTTAATTTGTGTTCCTAAGATGAACGAAAGTCTTACGGGGTTGGAACAACATGAGGGCGAGTAATTAATGACAGAATTTTCATTTTTGGTTAAACTAACCCTTTAATATAATTCCATATTTCATATATTTGTAGGACAACAGCATTGAGTCCAGAAGAGAATCTGTGATCAGAGGCCTCATTCTCTACCTTGGTGAAAAGACAGAGGAATTATTCAAGGACTACCGGGTAAAGAAATTATATTTCTGCATATATATGTATACTTAAAGGTTTTCAAATGTATTTCTTGATTTATATAGAATGTTTTACACTGCACTTATATATATATATATATATATATATTAAGGATGTCCCGATACCACTTTGTCACTACTTTGCTCAATTAGCCACATAGAAACATCTCACTTAAATGGAGAACAAATACATCTCCAGTATATAGTCCACAACAACAGTTGATAATGAAAGACCGCCACCCTTTATTCAAAAGACCTTGAGATATGTTTGGTAATTGTACCTGAATGAATTTAAAATTAATTTGCTATTTCAGATCAATATATTTGTTTCCTTACAATTTTAATTAACTTTTAACTTTATTCTCATCTGAATTATAAATTTATTTCTGTATAAAATAATACTACCATTAAAAACACATTTGATTTTCTTTTTTAATCAATGTAGAATGTGTAACTTAAAAATAACCAGATTAGTGCTCTTTTTTTTTAGGACAAGAAATGAAAACTAACGCAATATGATGAATGACCAAAAGATGAGATAATTTTTGCTTTTAAACAGTGTGAGTGTGTGAGAGAGAGATTTTGGTTGGGTGACAGTTGTAGGGTACATTTTGACAAGAGTTTACAGTTTGACAGAAGCACAATGTTGTGTTTTACACAAATATAAGTAGGCTAAACACTTTGCAGTTTTAATGATGCCCTGTATGAAAAAAAAAACCCCGGAACGAACCAAAACGAATAGGATGCGCGTAAAGCGAGCGTTTGAAGCGTAATAGACGTGCGTTCAGAGCTAAGGCGGATTAGGTGTCTATGCGCGTATCTAACAGTAGTTCCGTATTACATTAATTAATGTGTACGTGAGTTTTATTTATTTTTATACTGTGTATTCTCCGTGTAAATCCATGCACCGAACTGTGACGCACGTACCGTTTCGGTTCAATACGAATACATGTACCGTTCCACCCCATGTGTGTGCAGAATTATTAGGCACGTTGATTTTCTGATCATATTTTATTCCCAGGAACATTTTTCCAATTCCAAACCATATTAATCTTAAGTACTATTAAATTTGTATTTAATCATTTATAAGTGATATATATTTGTTCATGAAGGCTGGAAATGAAAAACAATTATATTCAGGTGTGCAGAATTATTAGGCAAGTTTTCCTTTACAGATAAAATAAGCCAAAAAGAGATTTAACTCAGACGTAAAAGTAAAAAGATTATTAAATCCTCATGAGAAGGATGCAATACTAATGCAATACTAGAGATTGCAGTTAAGGCATGACCAGTGAAATGCTCATTGGGTCAGCAGGGTCAGACAAAAAACCGGTGGAGAAGAAAAGACACATGTTAACTGCAAAAGTATGAAGAATTAAGTGTGAAACCATCAGGAACCCTTTAGTCTCCAGCGCCACCATTTTCCAGAACTGTAGCCTACCTGAAATCTCCAGAAGTGCAAGGTGTCAGGGTGCTCTTCTGGAGACTCCAGGTAGGCTACAGTTCTGGAAAATGGTGGCGCTGGAGACTAAAGGGTTCCTGATGATTTCACACTTAATTTTTCACCTTAAGGATTAGTTCACCTCAAAGTTGAAAATTGTGTCATCATTTACTCACCCTCAAGTTGTTTTAAACCTGTATGAATTTCTTTCTTCTGCTGAACACAAAGAAAGATATTTTGAAGAATGTCGGTAAACAGACAGACTTGGGTCCCATTGACTTCCATAGTAGGAAAAAATATATACTATGGAAGTCAATGGGACCCAAGTTACAGACATTCTTCAAAATATCTTTCTTTGTGTTCAGCAGAAGAAAGAAATTCATACAGGTTTGAAACAACTTGAGGGTGAGTAAATGATGACACAATTTTCAACTTTGAGGTGAACTAATCCTTTAATTCTTCATTATTTTGCAGTTATCATGTGTCTTGTCTTCTCCACCGGTTTTTGTCTGACCCTGCTGACCCAATGAGCATGTCACTGTCCAATGGTCATGCCTTAACTGCAATCTCTAGTATTGCATTAGTATTGCATTCTTCTCATGGGGATTTAATAATTTTGACTTTTCAGTCTGAGTTAAATCTCTTTTTTGGCTTATTTTATCTGTAAAAGAAAACGTGCCTAATAATTCTGCACACCTGAATATAAGGCGTTTTTCATTTCCAGCCTTCATGAACAATTATATATCACTTACAAATGATTAAATACAAAATTAATAGTAGTTAAGTTTAATATGGTTTGGAATTGGCAAAATGTTCTTGGGAATAAAATATGATCAGAAAATCAACGTGCCTAATAATTCTGCACACACTGTGTGTGTGTCTCTCTCCACATAATAACAATCTTGTGTGAATTTAAAAATATTTGTTTATAAATGTAGGCAAATCCATGTGGGGAAAAAAATTGGCTTAAATCACAACACCGCAGCAACCACGTAATCCCACCCAGATTTTTGTTCCGATGGAGAGCAAAGAGCTAAATGCATTCTTCACATTAGCAAACAAAGAAGTAGGTTCAATTCTCTTTGGTTTATTTCACAGGTTTGTGATGACGACGATGCTGCAGCCATCCAAGAGGCCATCACTTCATTTGTACTCAACATCTTTGTGGTCAGCAAAGCCAGGGATGGAGGTCTCGAGAAGAAAGCTGGAATAGCCATTGAGGTCCTTTTTGGCATTCCCAGTGTAGCACATGCCTGCTCCTACCTTATGGGCCTTATTTATGCCTTGGAACTAAGCTACCCAAAGAAACTTAAATACACCTTTGAGGTATTTCAGAAGATCTTCCTGGAGCTGGAGGATGTTAATAAAAACATGTCCTCCAAAATCCACGATCTCAAGATCAGCTTACTGGCCTAAAAGCGATACAGACATTGTTGAAGTTAGAGGGTTCGAGTTAGGTCCCTCTGTTAAAGTTTTACAGTTCAATTTCTCAGGTTCTCCTAATGCACTCTCAATAGTAACTACTATTGCATTTTCATATAGGGACCATGTTTTGTAAGTCTGTTAATGAGCATTTGAAGGAAACATGACTGTGAAGAAGTGAGAAACGCATGACTCATGGAAAACATTTTGCACAATGTGAATTTATTGTAATTTTATTTTGATAAGCTACTAACCTACCCAAAGAAACTGAAATGTAGGCTTTCCAGAAGATCTTCCTGGAGCTAGAGGACATGAACCAAAAAATTTTCCCCAAAGTTCATGATCTCATGATCAGCTTACTGGCCTTACATTGTTGAATGTAGAGGGTTTGAGTTAAGTCCCTCTGGTAAAGTTTTACTGTTCAATTTCTCAGGTTTTTTTCAATGCACTTTCTCAAGTTACACTAATCCTATTTCATATAGGGACCATGTTTGTGAGTCTGTTAATGTTAAAGGTGCAGTTGAAGGAAAGATGACAGTTAAGAAGTCAGAAACTATATTGCAGAATGTGAGTTTTTTTCAATAGAAACCCAAAGAAAACTACATTTCAGTTTCTTAGAAGATCTCCATTTTCACACGGGGATCATACATGTGATCATACATGTGCAAGCGTGTTGTTTTAAAGTCTTAAGAGTATGTTACTGTACAGGACTGAAAAACGCAATTTTATAGAAAATGTTCTGTAAATGTCTCTGAATTGTTTCTTCTGAAGACAATAAAGCCTGTCAACTTTCACTTAATGAGCTTTCCTCTAGCACCACCATAAAGCACAATTTTCTATTGTACACAATGTCTCAACCTGTGAGGTGGATATATTTTATTATACTTTGTTTTATACTGACCTTGTCAGTTTTTACTATCAAATGGCCAAAATGTCAGCTTTATGTAATGTACTAACTAGATTTCCATATTTGATGATTACATTCTACTGGCATTCTGTTTACAAGTACCAGTGTTGAACTTTTACTATTGTAGTAAAATAATTACTATTTGCATTTATACTTTCAGTAGAAATACTCAGTTGCTATTTAGAATATCTGAAACTTTAAAATACACTAACACATTTTGAAAACAGTAGATCCCACTTGAAATTTGTAATATTGAAATGTAAAAATTAAGTTGGATTCAATCAAAAATACACATTTAGAATTCTTAAAGTTGTGTAGATCACACACACACAAAAATGACTAGATCAATGCTCAAATTAAATTAACTTTATGTGCAGATTTTATTTCAACAAACAGAAAAATTAAGTAGTTTGTACAAAGACTAGTCTTGTTAGATCTACGTAATAAAATTATGCAAAAGAATTCATTATATTTTTTAAGTAAATCAAGCATATAATTTTTATCAGTGTACGTACCAAAAACTTTTAAGTTGGCTGTTATTAAACCTCTTATTAAAAAACCACAACTTGATCCTAGAGAATTAGTCAATTACAGGCCGATTTCAAATCTCACTTTTCTGTCAAAAATACTAGAAAAGGCAGTTTCATCACAACTATGTTCCTTTTTAGAAAGAAATAGTATCTCTGAGGATTTCCAGTCAGGATTTAGACCGTACCATAGTACTGAGACTGCTCTCATTAGAGTTACTAATGATTTGCTCTTATCATCAGATCGTGGTTGTATCTCTCTATTAGTGTTACTGGATCTTAGTGCTGCATTTGACACTATTGATCACAATATTCTTCTAAATAGACTCGAAAACTATGTTGGCATTAGTGGAATTGCATTGGCATGGTTCAAATCATACTTATCTGACCGTTATCAGTTTGTAGTAGTAAACGATGAGATGCCATATCAATCACAAGTTAAATATGGAGTACCGCAAGGCTCAGTACTAGGACCGTTGCTTTTCACTCTGTACATGCTACCCTTGGGAGATATCATTAGGAAGCATGGCGTTAAATTTCATTGTTACGCTGATGATACTCAGCTCTATATCTCTTCGCGCCCTGATGAAACTTACCAATTCGCTAAATTAACAGAATGTATAGCTGATATAAAAAACTGGATGACCAGTAATTTCCTACTACTAAATTCAGAAAAAACAGAGATTCAAATTTTTGGACCGAAAACTTCTTCATGCAATAACCTAGAATACTGTCTAACACTTGATGGCTGCTCTGTTAAGTCTTCGTCATCAGTTAGGAACCTGGGTGTGCTCTTTGATACCAATCTTTCATTTGAAGGCCATGTTACTAGCATCTGTAAAACCGCATTCTTCCATCTTAACAATATATCTAAACTACGACATATGCTCTCAATGAAAAATGCAGAACAGTTAGTTCATGCGTTCATGACCTCAAGGCTAGATTACTGTAACACTCTACTGGGTGGTTGTTCCTCCCGCTTGATAAATAAACTACAGCTCGTACAAAATGCAGCAGCTAGAGTTCTTACCAGAACTAGGAAGTATGACCATATTAGCCCAGTTCTGTCATCACTGCATTGGCTTCCTGTTAAACATCGTATAGATTTTAAAATCTTGCTAATTACTTACAAAGCACTAAATGGTTTAGCTCCCCAGTACCTAAGCAAGCTCTTAATGTATTATAGTCCTTCACGTTTATTGCGATCTCAGAATTCAGGCCAGCTGATAATACCTAGAATATCAAAATCAACCGCAGGCGGTAGATCCTTCTCCTATTTGGCACCTAATCTCTGGAACAATCTTCCTAGCATTGTTCGGGATGCAGACACACTCTGTCAGTTTAAATCTAGACTAAAAACATATCTCTTTAACCTGGCATACACATAACACATTATCAATTTATATTTTCAAATCCGTTAAAGGATTATTAGGCTACATAAAATAGGTCAGCCGGAACCAGGAACACTTTCTATAACACCAGATGTACTCGTTACATCAGAAAAAGAATGGCATCTACGCTAATATTAGTCTTTCTGTTTATCCCGAGGTTTACCGTAGTCAACCGGATCCGGGCCGTATCCAGCTGAGACCAAGGACCGGAGCCATGACATGACCACAACGCAGCCCTGAAGTATCAGCAGAGATCGAGTCGACTAGATCATCCATTGTGAAGACATCATCAACACGACAGCCAGTAGCACAGTTCCTCAACAAACCGTCCATACCGGCGTGATGAATACGATCCTCAACTGGATGGAACTGAAATAAACACTTTGATTGTTGCGATCCTATCAGACTTATGATAGCAACCTGATTCATAACAAAGCACTGTTCGCCAGAGGAGAACTGGCCCCCTGACTAAGCCTGGTTTCTCCCAAGGTTTTTTTCTCCATTTTAACACCTATTTGCCTTTTGTTTGCCATCTGTTTGCCACCTGATGTCACCTGATGGAGTTTGGGTTCCTTGCCGCTGTCGCCTTTGGCTTGCTTAGTTGGGGACACTTGACATTTGACTTGACATTTGATATTCAACAGTATTCTTGACATTTAATCAACAGTGCTTCTGAACTGCCTGCATTGACACTATTCTTTAAGAGCTGCTGTGCAGCCAAAATTATGTACCAGTTATCAATGTAAAGCTGCTTTGACACAATCTGCATTGTAAAAAGCGCTATATAAATAAAGGTGACTTGACTTGACTAGTGACAAAAAAAGGAGGTGGAATCCGCATGTGCATTGATTTAAGGGAGCCTAATAAGGCTATAGTTGTAGATAGCCACCCCTTGCCTCATATGGAGGAACTGTTGGCAGAACTGCGTGGGGCGACAGCGTTCTCGACCATAGACCTGGCCTCAGCATATCATCTTGTTCCGTTGCACCCTGAAAGTCGAGATTTAACAGCATTTATTACCCAGGACGGGTTGTTACATTATAAACATGTCCCATATGGACTGGCTTCGGCTGCGCCTGCTTTCCAGAAAATGATGATGGCTATACTGCACAGATTGCCAGGAGTTCAAGCCTACCTGGATGACCTAATTGTTTATGGAAACACAGAGGACATCCATAACACTCGCTTAAATGCTGTACTTCACTGTCTAAACAAGGCTGGTGTGAAAGTAAACATGCAGAAATGTAAATTTAAGATGCAAACCTCGAAATTTTTGGGGCACACGATTTCTAAAGAGGGACTACATCCAGACCCTGATAACGTAGCTGATGTCGTGCACGCACCTGCTCCCCATGACACAGCTTCACTGCGCTCATTCCTGGGCCTTACATCTTGGTATAGTAAATTTATACCTGATTACGCAACAGTGGTTGAACCCCTGCGTGATGTTTTGAGAACCTCCACTGACATGAACTTTCTCTGGACTGATAAGGCAGAACAAAGCTTTGTCACACTGAGTACACTCTTATCAAAGAGCCCCATTCTAGCTCTGTTCGACCCACAATTGCCAACTTACGTGAGTACTGATGTTTCTGATTATGGTGTGGGAGGAGTCCTTTCTCAGCTACACACTGATGGTACTGAGTGCATAGTGGCCTTTGTCTCCCGAACTCTTTCGCTAGCTGAAAGAAAGTACTCGACTGTGGAGAGGGAAGCACTGACTTGTGTGTGGAGTATTGAAAAATGGAGGACGTATCTCTGGGGTAGGCATTTTGTTCTGGGCACTGACCACCAAGCCCTTACAACGCTCCTTACATCCAAGGGCACAGGGAGAGCTGGCATGTGAATCGCTAGGTGGTCAGTCCGTCTGTTATGTTATTCCTATGAGGTTGCATTCCACCCTAGGAGATACAACACAACAGCAGACTGCCTCTCTCGACTCCCCTTACCTGAGACGAGTGACCTAACAGATGAACCTGAAATGGTTGCTACTATTTCTCACTTACTTGCCTTGTCAGTGTCTGAGTTCTCTTCTGCATCGGAGAGCTGCCTCCAGTTAGCCTAACTTCGTGAACAGATTGAGAATGGCTGGCCTAAAACCAAGAAGTCAGTGAAATAAGAACTAGAACCTTACTTTCACATCAGACATGAGCTGTCCGTGGAGGGTCTGTTAATTATGCGGGGTGATCACTGCCTTGTGGTTCCATTGTCACTGCGTACAAGACTGGTGAACTTAGCTCACGAAGGACACCAAGGCATTGTACGGACAAAACAAAGGCTTCTCGAGCTCTACTGGTGGCCGAAAATGGGCAGAAGTGTAGAAACTCTGATTGCCTCATGTTTGACATGTCAGCTAAACGACAAAACAGCCAAGCCTGCACTGGCACCTCTCATACCTGTGGAACTACCTAATGGTCCATGGGAAAAGGTAGCCATCGATATTGTGGGACCATTTGAGTCTGCTACATGGGATTGCCGCTACTCCATAACACTGGTAGACAACTACAGTAAGTGGCCAGAAGTAGCTTTTGCATCGCAAGTGTCATTAGATGTCATCATAAACTTTCTGGACACCATCTTCAGTAGAGAAGGTAATCCACTCTGCCTAGTGTCAGATAATGGTCCACAACTAACATCCACTGCTTTTGCTGACTTTCTGAAGGAGCGTAACATTCAGCATTTGTACTCCAGCGTATATTATCCATAATATACGCTGCGTGTATATCATCTTGCGTGGCCGCAAGATGCGTACAAAATTGAATGTCCTGCCTGTCAGCACAGAAGGGAAGACATATTCTGAGATCGAAAACACTGTGACATGTAAACAGCAGAAATGTAAAGCATATACAGACCAAAGAAGGGGAGCTAAGGTACCTAAATTCCAGAGCATGTTCACAAAGACTCAAGAAGGTACACTGCTCCATGTTTGGTGAGAAGGAGAGTTGGTTCAAATACCTTCCTGCTGGAGGATGGGAAGAAATGGAATGCGTCTTGTCTCACTGGAGTTCCAAATGAGGTATTGATAAGTTTGGGGAAAAGGACAGAAGGGAAACCAAATGTACAGCCTCAGGCTCAGGGTGATGTGAAGGAACAACGAATAAGTCCTAGAAGAAGTGTGAGAGTTCCGAAACAACCAGCTTGGATGAAGGGCTTTGTGTTAGAGAAATAAATAGGTGCTGAAATAGTCTGTGGTTCAAATCCAGTCACTTGTTGTTTTGGTTGTTTACTTGGATTAGTTTAAATGTTATGAAGGTACTCCTTAAAGAAAGTGTTCTTTAAACCCAGGATTAAATACACCATTTGTTTTGTTAATATTACTGGTTTTATATAAAGAGGTAAATTGTTTTCTTAAAGTAATCCTGTTTTACTTATGGTGTTTGGAGTAAAGTACAGTATTATGTTGTTATGTTCCAAGACAGTACCCTAACAAAAATGCTTCAAAGAAAAGGGGAAATGTTGTGTCTGCAGAGATATTGTGTAGCCACTAGATAGCAGTGGAGAAGGGGGAAAGGAAGAAGTAGTAAAGTAGAGGGAGAAAATACACCCTAGTGTCTGTGGTTGCTTCTTTATTTTATTACAAAAAGTACAAACATCACAGGTAGCACCCACTATGTGATCGTGGGGGCTCGCGTGGTGATCTGGCTGAGGAGCGAGAGACTGGTCCATCCCTATTGCTCTCTCTCTCTCTCGTGCGCATGCGTGAGCCCGGAGAGCGCGTATGGTGAGCTTCGTTAAGCGTGAGTGCAATTTTGTGGCTGCTGTGTCTAGAATAACCATTTATTTTTCTTCTATCACTTTTTCTATCTTCTTTCATTCTCTCTGTGTTTAATCTAGTTTTGTTTGTGTGTTGATCCGGGCCTGCTACCTGTATTCAGGGAAGCATGGCGGCCCCAGATTCACGGGTGCTGAGTACACTCACGCGGCGTCTTGCAGTGAAAGTGGCGTCTGCGGTGAGTGTAGAGGAATGTTGTATGGCAATAGAAGTTGTGGGCCATGAATGTATTTTGTCAGCATCAAAGATGAATAATGCAACTGCCATTTTTCTAAACACTGTTGACAAAGCAAATGAGCTAGTTGAACCGGGGATTACTATTGATAGTTTATTTACGCCTGTTCTCCCTCTGTCGATGCCATCTAAAAAGGTAACGCTGTCTAATGTGCCTCCATTTATAAGTGACTAGTTATTAATTCGGTCCCTTTCCCATCATGGCAAGTTGGTTTCTCCGATTTAAAAAATCCCTGTTGGAAGTGATTCTCCACTGCTATAACATGTTGTTTCATTTAGACGCTTTGCCTATATGATCGTAAAAGACGACGCTGAACTGGATCTTACGTTTAAATTCCGTATAGATGATTTTGACTGTTGTGTTTGCAACATCTTGAAAAATGAAGTGTTTTAGTTGCGGTAAAGTGGGACATTTAGTCCACGATTGTTTTGAAAAAAAAGAAATGGCAGTAACTGAGCAATTTGAGTGCTGCAACTGATTTACCAGCGACCAATCAACCCTTGGTAGTACGTGCGGAGCCGGACGCGACCACGGTAGAACAGGCCACAGAGGATCGGACTGAGATTGAGCAGATTGCAGCCGGGCTCGCTGAACCTGAGCTGGTTGCGGCCGAGCTGCAAGGGGTTTTTCAGGCCCAATCTGAGATAATCGAAATGGAGACGTTTAACAAAATGACAGATGATGCTAGGCCCGCTGGTTCTTTTGAAGTATGTGAGAATGATGGCATTTACTTGGATGCAGAACAGACCTTGCTTAAAGTACCTTTAAAATGAAAGAAGAGTGATAATACTTGTGATTTGACACTTGCAAAGAAAACAGATATAGCTGAATGTGAAGACCAGGGTGACTCAGAGAGTGACAGTGAATCAGATTCTAGCGTCTCTCTTTCACAGAGTGAATGTGTGAGTCGCAGTTATGAAGTGGATTATATTAAACTATTTCTTAAATCAATTAAAAACTGAAGAGGGGTACGAGTAAATTAATATTTTCCTGACATTAAGCTATTTATTGAAAAGACAAGGGGTTTGATGGCTGAAGGCTTCTTTACCAATAAGGAAGTATATCGGTTAAAGAAATTGGTGAGAAAACTCAATTAGCAAAGATGGTGATGAAAGGAGTTAATTTGATAATATTCAGTGGCTTGCTTTTACTGTTTTTTTTTTCTTATCTCTTATGAGTGAGGTTAGTGTTGCTTCAATGAATGTGAATGGAGCTAGAGATGTGAGAAAAAGAGTTATGCTATATGAATTATTTAAGCAGAAAAAAACTAGATGTTGTTTTTCTTCAAGAAACTCACAGTGATTTAAATAATGCTGCAGATTGGTCAAGGGAATACTGCTGTTAGTGAAGATGTTGCCATCTTATTTTCGAAAAGCTTTAAGCCAGTTTCTTATGATGTTGAAGAGATTATAAAAGGGCAGACTTTTAAAGGTTAAAGCTCTTTTTGAAAATCATGTTTTGGTTTTTATTTGTATTTATGTTCCTACCTCAGGGGTTGAAAGAATGTTGTTTTTAAGTACCCTCAATTCAACTTTACAGAATTGTAATAGTGAAGAGTTTTTGTTTCTGGGGGGTGATTTTAATTGTACAGAGCAAAACCTTGATCGGAATCACATCGAACCCCATGAACCCTCCCGTAAGAAACTTATACCAGTCATTAAAACATATGAGCTGTGTGACATATGGAGACATTTTAATGGCAATCTAAGACAAGATACTTTGTCTCATACTCGTGACAATGCTCTATCTTTGGCTAGGTTTGATAGGTTTTACAGTGTTTTTAGCAAATGTTTTTTTGTCCCTGTTAGTTTTTCTGATCATAGTCAGTCCCTCCAGGATTTTGCGGGCCTTTTTTGTGATTGTTGCGGCCTAAAATGCCTGATGTTGCGTGAGCTTTTCCAAAAAATTGCGATGAAAGTTGCGGTGCTTTTTAGGTTTTTGTTGTGATTATACTGCGGAAGGAAATGAACCCTAGGTAGTGGAAGTTGAGCGATAGTTGCGATTTTCCATTTTTGTAATTATAATGAGTAATATGTTAAATTATTAAAAACATTAATTATGAAAAAAACATTAATTAAAAGAACAAAGACACTGAGAAATTATCCTATAAACAATCTTACCAATATGGCAAATAAAAGATTACCAGGATTACAAAAAAGCAGCAAAATAGGCTTTACTTATCCAAATGTGGTTCAAAAGTTAAAGTGCACAGAACAGCACTACATGAAGTAAAACATGAATGTCTCAGCCTTCATATAAGTAAAACAAAACAAACATTAGTACTAGTACTGTGTGCAGGCAGTCTCTCCTGAAGACTACATAAAATAATAATAAACTAATAATATAAATGGCTCAGTATTCATATCAGAAATAAAAAACAATCTCAGTTCAAAATTTGAACAGAACCTCACAGCTTAATGCTGAAGATGCCTAAACAATGGAAAATAAAATACAATTTTGGAATCCATTAATTTCTTGAATTATCTCAAAAACAATGTAAAGTGCACACAGTCCTTCACTGTAAACATAACACACTTTCAGTAACACTGTGGAGAACTTAAGGGTATATAAACACTGACTCCAAATTCAAAAGGTGTCGATACATTCCTGGTGTCAGCACAACACAATACAACATACAAAGATGACAAGGTTAAACACCTAGGCCTCATCAAAAGAGTCATCAAAGTCCTCCTCAAAGTCTTTGTCCTCAAACGCTCTACTGGCAAGCCTCTGGTTATGGTTAAGAAAGACCAAGGCTTTGAGGTTGTCATTTGTGACCGATTTCCTTCGGCTTGACAACCCCAGCTTGTAGATGCTGTTACTCCGCTCAGCATCTGCTGAGTTCACAATGACAGATTTGTATCTTATGGCCAGGCCACTGAGTATAGGCAGTCTCTCTTTAAGTCCATCCCAGAATACAGGTCCTTCTCAAAAAATTAGCATATTGTGATAAAGTTCATTATTTTCCATAATGTAATGATAAAAATTTAACTTTCATATATTTTAGATTCATTGCACACCAACTGAAATATTTCAGGTCTTTTATTGTTTTAATACTGATGATTTTGGCATACAGCTCATGAAAACCCAAAATTCCTATCTCAAAAAATTAGCATATTTCATCCGACCAATAAAAGAAAAGTGTTTTTAATACAAAAAAAGTCAACCTTCAAATAATTATGTTCAGTTATGCACTCAATACTTGGTCGGGAATCCTTTTGCAGAAATGACTGCTTCAATGCGGCGTGGCATGGAGGCAATCAGCCTGTGGCACTGCTGAGGTGTTATGGAGGCCCAGGATGCTTCGATAGCGGCCTTAAGCTCATCCAGAGTGTTGGGTCTTGCGTCTCTCAATTTTCTTTTCACAATATCCCACAGATTCTCTATGGGGTTCAGGTCAGGAGAGTTGGCAGGCCAATTGAGCACAGTAATACCATGGTCAGTAAACCATTTACCAGTGGTTTTGGCACTGTGAGCAGGTGCCAGGTCGTGCTGAAAAACGAAATCTTCATCTCCATAAAGCTTTTCAGCAGATGGAAGCATGAAGTGCTCCAAAATCTCCTGATAGCTAGCTGCATTGACCCTGCCCTTGATAAAACACAGTGGACCAACACCAGCAGCTGACATGGCACCCCAGACCATCACTGACTGTGGGAACTTGACACTGGACTTCAGGCATTTTGGCATTTCCTTCTCCCCAGTCTTCCTCCAGACTCTGGCACCTTGATTTCCGAATGACTTTGGACCACTGAGCAACAGTCCAGTGCTGCTTCTCTGTAGCCCAGGTCAGGCGCTTCTGCTGCTGTTTCTGGTTCAAAAGTGGCTTGACCTGGGGAATGCGGCACCTGTAGCCCATTTCCTGCACACGCCTGTGCACGGTGGCTCTGGATGTTTCTACTCCAGACTCAGTCCACTGCTTCCGCAGGTCCCCCAAGGTCTGGAATCGGTCCTTCTCCACAATCTTCCTCAGGGTCCGGTCACCTCTTCTCGTTGTGCAGCGTTTTTTGCCACACTTTTTCATTCCTACAGACTTCCCACTGAGGTGCCTTGATACAGCACTCTGGGAACAGCCTATTCGTTCAGAAATTTCTTTCTGTGTCTTACCCTCTCGCTTGAGGGTGTCAATGATGGCCTTCTGGACAGCAGTCAGGTCGGCACTCTTACCCATGATTGGCTATATGCCAAAATCATCAGTATTAAAACAATAAAAGACCTGAAATATTTCAGTTGGTGTGCAATGAATCTAAAATATATGAAAGTTTAATTTTTATCATTACATTATGGAAAATAATGAACTTTATCACAATATGCTAATTTTTTGAGAAGGACCTGTATATCTAGATCTACAACTCCACATGCTGCAGCATGGACTGCAGCTGGACCAAGGCGTGTGAAGTAGGCATCCAGTTCATTTTTAGGCACATCACTGAAGCCTGGGATGGATTCGTAGCTGGACACACTATCACTCATAAATGCAATGTGACGAGGATCAAAGACCCTGACCTCTTTCAGGAAACTAATGGCAGGTTGCCCATCAGAAATGTACTTGCTCAGTTTGTCCTCTGCATTGATGTATGCCTGTTCCACTCTGTTCAGGATCTGCATTTTGATAGCAAAAGATAGATCAAGTCCCTCAAAGTATTCTGCGCATGTTTCATAGCTGAGATCTTTGTTGGCCTCTAACTTCATATGCAGATCCTCCAGGTAGTCAAAAGCTTTGGTGACTATAGGACGTCTGCTCTGGAAGATGTCCAGAAGTCCAATTAACACTCTGCACTTATCTGCCATGATGCTGATCTGGACCTGTAGACTTTCAGCCATATTTGGATCCTGGAGCATTTCATGGAGTCTCTCCACTGACTGGGGTGTGGTTTTTCCACAGGTCTTTGAATAGAAAAAAACAAATGAGTCAAAATTATGTTCAAGCAATCAATCACAAAAATACATAGTATTTCATTCATCATTTTGGACATTTTGTGTATTTCTCTGTGTATGTGTTGGTATGTATGTCTTTGGTGGAACTGAAATGTATATTTGCCTGTAAGGCGCCATTGAGGAATTTTTTATTTGTAATATGGCGCTGTATAAATAAAACTGAATTTAATTGAATATATTTGTAATACTGTATTATGAGCAAAGAGAATGCCACTTACATCAATTTCCTTCTCAATAAATTCCTTGTACAGTCCGAAGTGCTCTGAATGGTACTGTACAGCAGTGAACCATGAGTTCCATCGAGTTGCACATGGATTTGGAGCCATGGTTGCTTTCCTTCCTGGTGGTAGATTTGTTGTCATGAATTGAAGATATCTTCTTTTGCGTGAGCCAGCATGGAAGAACATTTGCGAGAAACTCAGCATGAATGAATTCAATTGATCAAAAGGTCTCTGAAAAGCACTTCCGACAAGGTTCATAATATGAGCCATGCATGTTACATGCACTGAATTTGGGAATAAGGACTTCAGCGCAGCAGTATAGGCCTTCTTCATATAGGCTGCATTATCCGTGTTAAACTAGGGCTGGGCGATATGGCTGAAAACTGTATCACGATATCAGTGTTTCATATCGGTCGATATCGATAATTATTGATATTTTTTATGACCCATTTAAAATGAGGACCAGGAGAAAAATATATTACATTTAAACATTTTTATTTTAAACAACCTTCCTCTGATCCTAATCCCCTCAGTTATTAAGACAGAAATGTCAACAACCATGGAAAACGAGTATTACAGAAGCATCCTAACTCAACAAAAAAATCCTAAAAGCTGTCTTAACTTTAGGACAACCCCACTGGTGTCCTAACTTCAAACATATTTGAAATCCAATGGTAAAAATCACAGTACAAAAGCCTTTTTTGAGAAATATTTCCTTATCTTCGTGAGTGAGCGAAGGTAAAACTTGCTGAATAAAACAGGCTTTAACTGTGACGAGCAGGGCGCGCGAGAGCCGTGAGAGAACGGCGCGAGGCCGGTGGCGCAAGTGATAATGAGCATCAGCTGCGCGTTTCATCGGTCTTGCGCCGTTCTGTCACGGCTCTCGCCCGCCCTGCTCGTCACATTAACGTTACCTTTGCAACGAAATTTGAGTCTCTGCCGCATTGGAATTAAAAGTGCGTCGTTGTTTCTCCATTTTGGATTTTAGGTTTACCTCAGAAGCAGTTTGCGCGTCTTTGGTTGCTTGGTAACAGACCTGACAGTTGATTACCGAACTCGATGGAGCGGTTTAAGATTTTCTTCTGTAATACGAATTTGCGAAGAATAAAAAATATCGAATGTTTTATCGAACACATTTTTTATTGATATCGATCACGTGTCTATCGCGATATCGTTATCGTTGTTATGTTAAACACAATGACATCATCATTATCAATGCTGTATTCGTGAAGACACTTCACAACAGCCATTGACACAGTGGAGTGGTTACACTGCTCAAGGAACACAGTGTCTGTAAGAATTTTGGCGTACCTTGCAGACACTGTGTTCCTTGAGCAGTGTAACCACTCCACTGTGTCAATGGCTGTTGTGAAGTGTCTTCACGAATACAGCATTGATAATGATGATTCTCTAGTGGTGCAATTAGAATGTTCAGTACACATCTGCCCTCTACATTTGCCCTCTACATCTGGAGTTTCGTCACAAATGACTGCAACAGGCTTTTTGGTTAAATTAGTCTTGAGAGTTTCTTTCTCCTGCAGGTAGACATCACCCAAGTATTTCTCTGGGTGGCTCCCAGGAATCGCTCCACCATTAACAACCTTCTCTTTGAGGAACTTCCTCAAAACAGGGTGGTCACTCTTTGAGAGTGGAATATTTACAGCTGTACATGTGGCTAGCCAATCTAAACAAATCTAAACAGAAAATAATAAAAACATCAATACATCAGCCACATTCTGGGATGGTATTGTAAGTGTATGTATGTATCTACATCCATCTCTCTCTATCTCTCTCTCTCTCATATTCATATATAAAAATCAAACACGTACAGAGATATCCATTAATATACTGACTATCATTTCCATTAGTTTAGTCCTGCTTATAATAGAACAACATTTTCTGTTTTCTTTCTTTTTCTTTGTTCTGTGTAATGTAACCCTGGCAAAGAGAGGGGGAGAGACAGGGAGAGGGCTATTGATATGCAAACGAGAAAGCACACCAGCGCAATTACATGATAATATATACCAACTTTAACATTAACGATGCATGCACATTTAAAATAACTCACCTTAATTCTTTCAGAGCTTGCAATTGACCTGGATGCAACAGCCTGTGTCATTGTGATCTGTGTCGTCGTCTGACGTCCTGCCTGCTTTTCTGCACATCTCATGTTATGCTTTGCGGTGGCAAAATGCTTGTCAATCGATGATTTCCTTTTGTGTTCTACCACAATGTTGCATGCAGTGCAAAATAATTTCCCCCCGCTTTCATGCAGAATGCCAGGGTACTGCTTTTGGCGATCTATTGCTGTTATTTTGCTCGGCAAGTGTGAAACGTTTGACTCGCACGTGCTGCTTTTCTTTACACGGAAGTAAGGCGGAAGGTAATTTGTCGACGTCAGCTCCAGACGACACCAATGATTGGTCAAATTTGCGGGAAAGTTGCGGTGATTGGTTAAAATTGCAACACCGCCCCGAATTCGCGGGGATTGGTTGAATTTGCGTTGATGTTGCAAATCGCAACATCGCGAAATCCTGGAGGGTCTGCATAGTAGTGTGCTGTTCTTTTATTTTAAGTTCAATTAAACCAAGTAGTGCTTACTGGCATTTCAACAGTACTCCGCTTAATGATAAAACATTTTAAGGAAACTTTTAAAGGTGCCCTAGAATTAAAAATTTAATTTACCTTGGCATAGTTAAATAACAAGAGTTCAGTACATGGAAATGACATACAGTGAGTCTCAAACACCATTGTTTCCTCCTTCTTATATAAATCTAATTTGTTTAATGCCTCGTTTCCACTGAGTGGTTCGGTACGGTACGCATTTTTTTCCGTTTCCATTGTCAAAAGTTGTGAATGGTACCCTAATTCCGAACCGTACCGTACCACTTTTTTGGGACCCTTTCGCTGGGGTACCAAGCACAATAGTACCGTACCAACAGGGTGGAGCTACACTCTGCAGAACGTTGATTGGTTGACAGAGAATCGTCACTTGCGCGTGCAAAGGGAATGATAAGAGGCGCTGGCGCCATTTTTAAAAGTTTACGGTTGCAACACAAATGTCGGTGCGCAGTGAAGCTTGGTCGACCCAGGAAGTGCAGACCTTCCTGGGTATCATCAGTGAGGAAAGGGTGCAAAGGGAACTCGATGGCATGGTGAGAAACGAAAAAGTGTTCCAGTATGTTTCTGAGAGGATGGCTGAAGAGGGGTTCCAGCGGACGCCCGAACAGTGCCGCGTTAAATGCAAGAAGCTGCGGAGCGAATACCGTAAGGTGAAAGACCACAACAGCCGGAGGGGAACTGGAAATGGTTCGATATGTTGGACGCTATCTATGGACACAGACCCGCGAATTTGGGAAGAGGAGGCGGCATCGATATGGCCACCTCTCTGCTGGAGTCAATGATGGAGTCTGCCGGTAAGTTCTTATAGTTGTAAAATAAAGTAACGTTATACAAAGATCACGGGAAAGCTCACATTCAGTGTACAACTTTAGAGCAAGCCTGTTGTTTGTTGGTTGTTTGCTAGCCAGTGAGGTAGCATCCAATTATTTGCAAGCTAAGAAGCTAGTTTATTAGCCAGTGGTGGACGAAGTACAAACCCAGTAACTTTACTTGTGTAAAAGTACAGATAACTTAATGAAATAGTACTCCTGCACGTTTTTTTAAAAATTTACTTGAGAAAGATTACAAGTACTTCATTTTGTATGCATTTAAATACTAAAAGTACTGATCGATGAACGTCAATTTATAACTTATGCAATTTTATGTCCATCCTACTGCTCAAAATAGCTATTAATGATACAGTACTGATGATACTAAAGATACAGCTTAAAGGTGTTATAGAGGATGTTTTGTTTTATACATTTTTACAATATTACTTGAAACTGTCTTTACTAACTGATAAAAGACTATTTATTAGGTGCACTGAAAGGAATAATATTAATATACATCATCTGTGCACGAGATGAAAATTTCCTGATAATTTACTCACCCCCATGTCATCCAAGATGTTCATGTCTTTCTTTCTTCAGTCGAAAAGAAATGAAGGTTTTTGATGAAAACATTCCAGGATTATTATCCTATCAAAAACCTTAATTTCTTTTTGACTGATGAAAGAGAGACATGAACATCTTGGATGACATGGGGGTGAGTAAATTATCAGGAAATTTTATTTGAAAGTGAACTAATCCTTTAACGATACCAGAGTGTATGGACCTTTTGTTTGCTGTCTTGATAATCACCATTAGGGAGATTATGCTTTACCTTGAATATACAATATTTTATTGCAATAGTTGCTAATGTTACTTTACATTTACAATAGCTGATCTTCAAAGAGTTTACTCCATACTCAAGTATGATTTTTAAAGAAACGTAGTGCAAGCAAAATCTGAATTAGAAGGGTAAAAGTAAAAGTGATTTATTTGTGTCCATTACAAAATCAAAACATAACCTAGCATTTGAACAAAACATAACCTAGCATTTGAACAAAACATAACCTAGCATTTACACTGTGCCTTTGCTACCAAAAAAAATAAAAAAATTAACTGTTCAAATACCGCATCAGACCCTCTCGTACATCTCTGCCCTCCACTTCTGCATCCTGTGCCAGTGCCACCACAGGCTCTGCTGCTACAGGTGTATCCCATTCATGTTGGTAATCCTCTCCATGACTTTCACAAAGATTGTGCAGAGCACAACAGGTCAACACCATGGATTTCACCAGTTCAATATCACTGTCATTCCTCTTCATAAGGCACCGCCACCTGCCCTTTAGCCTCCCAAAAGCATTTTCTACCACCACCCGAGCCCTGCACACTTTCTTGTTGTAGGTCAATTGTTCTGCTGTCAGTCGGCCATTGTCAGGAAATGGTTTTAGGAGCCAATTCTGCAAAAGATAGGCAGAGTCTCCCAGCACATAATAGCCAGCATTCACGCCACTGATGTTCCTGGTGCAAGCTGGGTAAAGGCATCCACGCTCCACTAACTCCCACAATGTGGACAGTCTCAGGACACGAGCATCATGCACACTCCCAGCCATTCCTGCATATACACTCCAAAACAATCCTTTTCCATCTACAACTCCTTGCAGGATGATGGAATGCCAGCCTTTTCTATTGAAGTAATCGCAGTGGTACTCCTTTGGGGCAATAATGGGTATGTGACACCCATCAATGGCACCAACACACAGCGGAAGTCCCCATCGATTCTCAAAGTAGGCTGCCATTTCTTTAAGCTTCTGCTGGTCAGGGAAACAAATCTGTTCTGGAACTAACAAAGTGCAGGCGGCCTCACAGAATTCCTGCACACACCGACACACTGTTGTTTTGCTGACACCAAAAAGATGGCCAATACTTCTGCAGTCGCTGTTGGTTGCCAGCTTCCATAGTGCGATGGCAACTCTTTTCTTCAGGGGAATGCACACTCTGAAGTTTGTATCCTGTTTTTCCATTGCTGGACACAACTTGGTACAAAGGCACAGAAATGTTTCTTCAGACATCCTAAAGTTGTGCACCCACTGTGTGGGTGTGAATCCTGGAACAATCACATCCCACCATTCATCTGATCGGTTGAAAGTCCAAATGGTTGGTCTGCGGCGCCGATTTTGCAACAGATTGATCATCTGAAAACACATAGCAAACATAATGTCATACACACTGTAGCAGTGAAGGAGGGTGTGTTCAGGTCCTTTAAATAAATGCAACTACCAGATGGCTGAAACACTACCCCATAAAGTCTACGGGAAATTACAACATTGAGAGTGTTACCTTGGACAAAATAGAACATATAATTTCATAAAATATCCAATATACTCCACAAGACAGGCCAATTTGGTGTTATTGAAGCACAAAGAAACAATAAGTTAACTAGTCTACAGATAGAATTTAGCAATTACAGGCAGTTATATATTTTAGCAATTACAGACAGTAACGTTACATACAATGTCAAAACCCACAACTACAATTGCTTGAAATAATATAGGTAGCATGCAGACTTCATGTGAGGGATTTATGATGTCAAGACAGTGCAAAGTGCTTTTTAAGTAGACTGTAGGGTTCCTTAATTCATAAAAAGATACATTAGCACATGTCAGACGAATAACATTGTAAGACAGGACATAGCTTAGCTTAGCTTAGCTTAGCTTACCATCCTGTGCCGTCGTTTTTGTCTGGCCTTTTCTTGACTTGCGAGGTTGTCCGTCTCGTCCCAGCTCCTTAACATTTCCCAGATTTTCCTGTATTTTTCGGCTGTGTTTTTCCTTGCAGCCTGCAGCCTTTGCTCAAACAAACCTTGTCTCCTTCTTGTGACAAACAGCCACATGCCAAGAAGCAAGAACAAAATCTGCACTATTTCCTCCATTGTTGTTTGCTATGTAGCTTTCTTCTTCTCGCTAGAATTTTGTCGATCGCTACGTTCTGGCATACACCACGCCTATCAAGTGACGTCGAATGTTACGTTCCGGCTACACCACGCCTATCAAGTGACGTCGAATGTTACGTTCCGGCTACACCACGCCTATCAAGTAAGGGTACTGTTGGCGGTGGAAACGCAAGCCTGATCAGGGTGTACCGTTCCGAACCGTACCGAACTGTACCGAACCGAACCGTACCGCTCAGTGGAAACGAGGCATAAAAGACCTCCGAAGAACAGGCAAATCTCAACATAACACCGACTGTTGCATAACAGTCGGGATCATTAATATGTACGCCCCCAATATTTGCATATGCCAGCTCATGTTCAAGGGATTACACAAGGGCAAGATGTCTGGATGTGCACAGCTGAATCATCAGACTAGGTAAGCAAGCTGACATGATCCATGATATCATGATATTTTTAGTGATATTTGTAAATTGTCTTTCTAAATGTTTCGTTAGCATGTTGCTAATGTACTGTTAAATGTGGTTAAAGTTACCATCGTTTCTTACTGTATTCACGGAGACAAGAGCCGTTGCTATTTTCATTTTTAAACACTTGTATAATGCAACAACTTCATTCTTTATAAATCTTTTTAACAGTGTGTAATGTTATGTTATGTCCCGTATTGTTTTCCCCCTCTCTTTCACTCTTAAGGCCAATTCACACCGCCCCGACAACAGCCAACAAACACCAACAAACGCTGACGAACAAGTTGGCCGTTGGATTTAGAATTCTATGAGAAAAAACTGTCATGTTCACACAGCCCCGACAAACACCAACAAACGAGTGACGTCTGACTGGGAAAATTCCACAACTACATGTAACCATGTGACAATATTGTCAGGCAGGTTTATTACATTAATAATTAATCATATACATTTTCATTGTATTAAAGTATTAAGGCAAAACAAAAATACTAACCTGAAATCCGAAGCGCTGTAGCCATCGATCTGATTGTAACCTATTGCGCTGCGGTTGGTATACACTGGTTTTTAAACTTTTTTTTAGCGCGACCCTTTTTATTAACGAGACCCATAAGCATATAATACAACCATGTAGCTAAACAAGCCAAAACGAATTATTAAAAAAACGAAACTGAAGGTAAACCTGCGTTGCTCTCATGGTGGTTATAACGTTACCTCTCTCTTTCGGTGAAGTGGAGCAGTTGCTCTTGCTGAATGGCACGGATTGCACTATGGACTATTATTGTACCTTTTGTATATTTTTATTTTTAACTGTATTTTATTTTTTATAACGAACAAGCTGCGATGTCACGTTTCCAGTACTTTCTTGTGTGCGCGTGAGGCGCGGGTACGATTAAACAGCTGTCTTTGCAGGGGACTTGCCTCATCGTCATGGCAACGGTTCGTGAACAGGTCAGATTACGTCAGAGTTGGTTGCCGTTTGTTGGAAAACTGTTCAGACCGCGCAGACATTCCACGACCCGACAAACGCCGATTAAACATGTTCAGTCGGGTGAAAACCGACTCCGACCAACGCCAACAAACGCCAACAGGGGTATCACACCGATCCAACAAACTCCAACAGACGAGTTTGTTGGCGTTTGTTGGCTATTGTCGGGGCGGTGTGAATTGGCCTTTACCTGTTACAGGTCCTGTGATTGGATGACGTCGCTGCCAGTCATCGGAGCCACGCGACATCCCGAGAACCAATCAGACACTAGTGGTCGCGTATAAAGACCCGGATGCAACAAAGCGCGGGAGAGGCGCTTGCTTTTCTTTTGTTTGCTCACCTGCGTTTGCTCCTGTTTTCCCCTTGCTTAGTTTGATTCGTTTATTGTGTTTTCTTTGTTTGAAACTTTGCTCTTCGTGTTCTACTACTGTGTTTATGGTGTGACTCGACTCTCGGTTTACCAGAGTTTCTTCAAGTCCTTCTCCGATACATAGTGATGGGACCACCCATACGGTAAAAAAATATATTTTATCTGGCCAAAATATATTTTAAATATATGGTAAATATATGTTACAAACAGTGAAGTTCAATGAAATATATTTTTGAAACTGAAAATATATTTTGTTTCAACCTTCATATACTTAAAATATATTTAAACATGTATTTCAGGGGCAGGAAAATATATATGAATTTCAGGGCGCAAGAAAATACATTTCCAATCTTACAGTCGACAATGCAAATGTGGGTGGAAGAAAGCCTTGCGAAACTATACATCATGTTAGAAGAATTTTAAACACTTCCAGAAAAAACATGAATTTCCCCATATTTTCCACATTGACCACTTTGTTCACATATGATCTTCCCAAAAAATAGTTATCATGGCACCTCACAAATGTGTTTTAGTCTATTACTTATTAATTAATTCATTTATTTATTTGTAATTTATTGTCAGTGTAATATAGCGTTTAACAAATACAAATAAATAGATGAATAAAATCGCTAGATGTACGATGTTAACTGTGACGTAATTTGAATGGGAAACCACTAGCAGCGCTCACGGACTTTGAGTACAGCGCATGCGCGTCATTTTGATCTGTAACTATGGCGGCATTATAATGCCAATAATGACCGAGCGCACAACTGATGCTTGCGCGCGCAGTAAATCACTTTCGCGAGAGAATAACAGATCTACACGCGAGCAAACGGAAGCCCGCGAGCTCATTTTAAACCCACGCGCGCGCATGACAGCTCCACTGCGCGCAGATCAAGCCCTCGCGTGCTCCTACCCAGCAAGCAATAGCCGTCATTTCACCGTCTCGGTTAACTATAGACCCGATATAGTCCAGCTATGTGTAACCCACTTTTAGCCAAAATAATCTTTCCTTTGGTTACATGTCGTTTTTGCCTAAATAACTTGCGAGTTGTATGATATTGCATCATGTAAGTGAATTCAACAGTGATTACAAGGTGTTTGGTTTCACATCTTTGACATGTTATATTGCGAAGGCTGTGCGTAGCCACGATTTAGCTCATAGTCAGACCGGCTATTTGTAGCCCATCTATAGTCAATCCTGATTTATTGTATTTTTGGACAGGAAGTGCTTGAGATGGTTGATATCTCATCATGTTCGCAATATCAATGAATTCTACAAGATTTAAGTGGCATTTCATGACATGGTCTATATGTAGTCACGATTTAGCTCTGAATTGGATGGCTATGTGTAGTCTCCTTTTAGTCACCCGGCGAAATCGAGGCAATTTATAGTCTAGTTTTTACGGCTTGGCTATAGCCCTGATTCAGACCAGCAATGAGTGTAACCAAAATAGTGTTAAGTAATTTTCGACCACAAAGCTTGTGGGATTCATGATATACTTGCATTTATATGTATAATATACCACACACATATATGACTGTATTTAATTTTAAGTTAAATAAAAATTTACAATTCTCAACCACTAGATGGCAACTGTGGCTCTAATGAGACATGACCACTGGCAACGCGAGACTTGAACGTTAACTCTCGATCACTGTTGCCAGATCTCGCGATAAACATTTCCGCATTTTACAACTGTTGGAGACGGAGAAGAGCAAGCAACAGCAAATGTTAAAGCAAATTCTTACCTGCTTTTGGTCTTGTAAGTATCTGTGTTTTTCATTTTGACATGTTCATTATTTATGTACATCATGTCTTCATGTGTAGGAACCGTGACATTTTAGTGGGTAACAGTGCAGACTTTGTACGGTGCAGTGCCATGTTGTGGTTAGATTAACATGCTACATGCACATGTACTGTAGTGTTTCCTTGTGCCCTGAAACTCTCTAATTATCTAAATACAAGGGGGTAAACATGAAACCTGTGCACCCTACTATTATTTGTTACGGAAGCCTTGTATATCTCTTAATCTTTTGATCATTATGATATGAAAATATGAGTTTTTGATTTGGCAAGGCAAGTTTATTTTGTATAGTACATTTCAACAACAATGTTCAAGGTAATTCAAAGTGCTTTACATAAAACATGGAATTTATGGAACTGGAAATTAATCAGGTTGTTTTATAAACCAAAAAATATTATCATTTTTTATTTTTTTTTGTCAATGTTTTTTATTTTTATTATGTTACACGTTGTAATTTTCTTTTGATGTTTATTTGTATTGTATTTGTAAAATTAAATTTATTATTTTTTATCATTGTGTATTACCTTGAGTTCTTTTTCTAAATAAAACCTTTTATATTTAATTTGTTTGGACGGATTGTCATTTATGAGAACCTGTAATATTTAGGTGAAAATAATCCTTTAGCCATTATTTTGTTGTCTATTGCATGTATAGATGTAATCATTCATTAGCTGTGTAATTGATGACTAGTCTATTTTTGTGTTATGGTTGGACGTCTATTAGATTTTCACTGACAGCCCCAATTTTGCCTTATTTTAGCCTAGACCCGTATTAACCGTCTATTAGACATATATATGTAGTCGTCTAATAATCGTCTAATTGATGACTAGTCTATTTTTGGGTTATGGTTAGACGTCTATTAGATTTTCACTGACAGCCCAAATTTTGGCTTGTTTTAGCCTAGACGGCCGGGCTATGTTTGGACGGCTATTAGACGTCTAATAGACATAAAATTGCTTGCTGGGTACACAACTCGCAGCACGCGCGTCATCACTTCCCACACTCGCGCTCGATCTTCTATTTCGCTCGCGTGAACACTTTTGATTTTTGTCAGTCGTGGGGCGGGACTTTACTTATTTCAGTGTAACCTCACATGTCATTGGTCAATTCAGTTTATCCAGTCTGTTGTGATTGGACGCCTGTTGTAAAACGATTAGACATGGCTTCATCAATGGACCAGATGCAAGTGGGTTAAACTTTATTTATTGACTGATTGCATTATTATTATAATATGTCCTTACCAGATACTACTTGATTTATTATTATTTTTAAGGAGCTGTAGCTGCTGGGGAAAATGAGAACACATATTATATTTGCTGTAGTTCACCGCTACATTACTACTATACTTCCACTAAACAGTACCAGCCAAAATTATATCAGTTCTGACAACTACAGAAATGTGAAAAGTGTCCATTAAATAGTTGTAACTATGATTCTAAATCCAAAATTGCTTCATGTGGCTTTGGATGAAAGAGAAATAACTTGTTCATATCAGTAAGGAAGAGTTGTTGTGTAAGCTTTTTTGTTATCATTCTTTGTCAGTTTAATATATTTTCCATTAAATACAGTATAAAAGGGTTTCAGCACTTTACCCCGTTGAAAAGTTGCAGTTAAAGTTAACATACAGTACTCAGTATGAATGATCATACCCCTCTGAAACCCAATTAAGAAATTAATCTTTATATCTAAGACAGTTTTTTTTTTTTTTAATAACATTATGTTCAGATGTGGTCAGCTGTAGCTACTCATAAATACTGTGCACTGTACTTACCTTGTACTTGAAGAGTTCACTCAAAAATGAAAATAATGTCATTTATTACTCACCCTCATGTCGTTCCACACCCGTAAGACCTTCGTTCATCTTCAGAACAATATTATATTATAAAGCGACGAGAATATTTTGGTGCACCACGTGACTTTGGCGCTCCGAACAGCTGATTCGACACGCTGATTCATTGTGCTCCGAAACTTCTTGAAGCAGTGTTTTGAAATCGGCCATCACTAAAGTCGTTATTTAGTTTTTTTGGCGCACCAAAAATATTCTCGTGGCTTTATAATATTAATATTGAACCACTGTACTCACATGAACTGATTTAAATAGGTTTTTAGTACATTAATGGATCTTGAGAGAGGAAATGTCATTGCTCAGGCCTCACTGAGCCAGATTTCATCAAAAATATCTTAATTTACGTTCGGAAGATGAACGAAGGTCTTACGGGTGTGGAACGACATGAGGGTGAGTAATAAATGACATTATTTTCATTTTTGAGTGAACTCTTCAAGTTCAAGGTAAGTACAGTGCACAGTATTTATGAGTACAGCTGACCACATCTGAACATAATGTTATTTTAGAAAAGTGTCTTAGATATAAAGATTAATTTCTTAATTGGGTTTCAGAGGGGTATGATCATTCATACTGAGTACTGTATGTTAACTTTAACTGCAACTTTTCAACGGGGTAAAGTGCTGAAACCCTTTTATACTGTATTTAATGGAAAATATATTAAACTGACAAAGAATGATAACAAAAAAGCTTACACAACAACTCTTCCTTACTGATATGAACAAGTGATTTCTCTTTCATCCAAAGCCACATGAAGCAATTTTGGATTTAGAATCATATAGTTACAACTATTTAATGGACACTTTTCACATTTCTGTAGTTGTCAGAACTGATATAATTTTGGCTGGTAGATACTGTTTAGTGGAAGTATAGTAGTAATGTAGCGGTGAACTACAGCAAATATAATATGTGTTCTCATTTTCCCCAGCAGCTACAGCTCCTTAAAAATAGTAATAAATCAAGTTAATATAGTATCTGGTAAGGACATATTATAATAATAATGCAATCAGTCAATAAATAAAGTTTAACCCACTTGCATCTGGTCCATTGATGAAGCCATGTCTAATCGTTTTACAACAGGCGTCCAATCACAACAGACTGGATAAACTGAATTGACCAATGACGTGAGGTTACACTGAAATAAGTAAAGTCCCGCCCTACGACTGACAAAAATCAAAAGTGTTCGCGCGAGCGAAATAGAAGATCGAGCGCGAGTGTGGGAAGTGATGACGCGCGTGCTGCGACTATGGCAAGCCAAAAGGGTCAGAATTACGCTATAGATTAATCGCGTTTACAATCAAACGCCGTCAAATACGGCGTTTTAAACAGTATTTGCGCCGCAAAATACGCCGCTGTCATTACAAACGCCGTAAAAAACGCGCGAAAATCCGTCAATGACGCCGTATTTAACGCCGTTTAACTGTACATGAAAAGCGCCGCATTTTACGGCGTCCATCTTGCCATATGACGCCGTAAAAAACGCCGTTTTGGTTGCACAGAACGCGCGTCTTTTACGGCGTTGTTCGTGTATTATGATGAGCCACGCCCGATTTCAGTAACCAATAAGTTTAAACTGTTCTCATCCAATCAATGGTAAACTGAGTCAGACCAGACCAATGCAGCACAGATCATTTGTGGTAAACCAATTCGCCAAGTTATTCACCATTAAACAAGGAAAAAAATCCAGTTTGCTTTAAGATTGACAGAAAAAACTTAATTTGGCACTGCAAGAGAATATACAATTATTGCATTTGCCATCTAACAGATGGTGCGGAATCCATATGTGCTTCAGTTAACTTTACTAGGTATGGGATTGCTTTCAAACTTTCTTAGTTTCTCATTTTCAAATTGATGCTCTGTTATGCAGGCATTATAAAAAATACTACAGTATTTACTATAGTAAATTGTAGTATACTGCATAGTATTTACAACACGTTGTTAATGAATGCTAAGGCATACAGTATTAACTGTGAACCTCATTACAGTGAGCTGATGAACTTATAAAGTTTATAAAATGAACTTATAAAATACTGTATTTAGTTGTTAATACAGTAAACTGTAGGGGTTTGTAGTAGGTGTAGAAAACTTAGTAGGCCTATATTATTGGGTAAAGCATGTTGTTCATTTATATTCTTATAGTTGTTATATTACCACAACAACTAGCCTATAAAATTACCACAAATTTAATTGAAGTACTTTACTGTAGTATGGTTTAAAAACATTATAGTATTTACTATGAATTACTATAGTATGATGTTATATGTTGAATTAGTCAGTTGGCAGGAGCATTTTTCTCTGCATCTGAAAATAAAAAAATGACATTTAGTGCTTCTTTAGCTTACTGTTCACTATTTCACGTTATTGTGTTTCAGACTGGAAACAAGAAGCTTTGAATGTGCACGAAGTAGGGTGATCAATGTGCGGCAGCGGATCGGTTACTCTTGTGTAAGCTAAGTTGTTATCATTGGTAAATAGCCTTGATTAGGTTAGGGTTTTTTTGGTAAACTTGAAGCAAAGATCACTGAAGCATGGTTATTACTTTAGCTGTTCTGACAAGAGATTAAGTCTTACCACATTAAAGAGCATTAAACATTTTATTCCCTTAATATTGTGTTTCTACATAAACCACTCTTTGTGACTTGTACAGCTTGATAGGGTTAGTTATTTATCCGGTGTTGTGCCCAATTTTGACTCCCTGCCAAATTATTACCCCCCTCGTTGAAGTCGCTATACCTGACTGCCTAATCCTAACTCCTCCCCCACACCTAACCCTAAACCTACCAATACTAGGGGGGTAATAATTTGGTGGGGGTCAGAATTGGGCACAACACCTGTGGTATTGTTGCAGCCAGTTCCAGTTATCAGGCTTCACTTACCTGTAAGTGTAGGTAGAGAAGCACCCTATTTCAGCATCAGAGAGCAACTTTCTTGTCTTGTTTTCTTAACTTTCTTAATGTGGTTTTTCTCATGAAATGAACATTGTTTTTACATTTATGCATTTGCATTCAACTCATGCATTTTTTTTTTTTTCAATTCATGCATTCTCTGGGTATCAAACCCATGATCTTTGCATTGCTAAAGCGCCCTGCTCTACTATTTGAGCTATGAGAACATCTTTAGGCAATGGTCATTATTTTAATGATAAACAATATTTATGGTTGTATTTTTATTGTTTCAGGTTAAATTTGAATCACCCTTGATGACATGATCAAAGATATTGTTGCTGGGAATGATCAGCTTGGATCTGAGGCTGTCATAGCACAGTTACGGGCAGGAGGAATATGGGTGCAGAGAGACCAAGTGAAAAAAAGAGTTCTTATGGCTGCATGTTATGGTTGACTTTCATTAAATGGACAAAACTTAGAGGTAGCCTTTCGGGTTTGTTTAGAGCGTTTCATTATACATTGTGCTTTCATGTTTTTACACCAAGAACTGTTCAAAATATCCACATTTTTTTGTGTGTGTGAAATTTGGTCACCTTTTTACATTTGTATGGACCCAAATAGTTGCTGCTTGTGACTATGAGTAGTCATTTTAATTTAAGGTCATTCTGGAATGCTGGTAAAATAAAACTGACCAGTCCCTACACAAAGTTTTCTAATTTATTCTTTGTCAACCAAATACATTTAGATCTTGCCCCCTAATTATTAACAGAGCTGTTAAAAAATTCAAAAGATTACTAATGTTTTTGCAAACTTTTGAAAGTTTTTATTTAATGAACACAAGCATCGATTTGTTTTATATTGTAAAACAATAAGACCAGAATATAATTTATTTAAGACACTGAAAAGAAATAAACTGAAACTTGGCAAGGTAAAGCCATTTAAACTTGATGTGAAAATTAAAGTTCACAATTCTTACAATCAACTGTAACTTCTACGAACCCCTCTCAGCAACTTTTTTTCCCCCCCCCCTCATGTCTAGTGACAGGATATGGTTCTGGCATGAGAAATTTGCAGCAATAAGCAAAACAAAGACATGGTAATAATTTTTCCAAATGTTTTTAGTTTGAAATGGGGTTCACCTAAGTTTCCACACTTGACAGACACGTGTCTCACTCACAAATTGAGTTATTACCACCATTTCTTTGTTTTGTTTATTGATGTTAAAAACGAGACAAAGATTAAAGGGTTAGTTCACCCTAAAGTAAAAATTCTGTCATTTATTACTCACCCTCATGTCGTTCCACACCCTTAAGACCTTCGTTCATCTTCAGAACACAACTGAAGATATTTTTGATGAAATCTGATGGCTCACC
>RJVU01061998.1:961941-991569 GCA_003731715.1 Anabarilius grahami | reverse complement strand
TCTCTCTCTCTCTCTCTCTCTCTCTCACTCTCTCACACACACACACACACACACACTCTCTCTTCAAGGTCATCTTTAAAAAATAATGAAATTTATAATTTAATCTTTTGTATACATGACCATCATTTATCAACGCTGAATAGTTTGAGCTGTGAAAGTAATTTGGATAGCATAGCTCAGATCATTTGATTAAATTGTTATAAATGGGTTTTGATTGCAGATGCTGGTGTCTTGGCAAATTTGAGCACAGTTTGTTTCATTGAGATTTCTTCTGAACTCTACAAGAGACACATGGGATTACAGGAGGTCTTTTTCTCAGGAGAAACATCTGAAAGCAGAAGATTTTTTTTCTGCTGCTTATTGCTGCCTGGGAGAAACAATCAACACTTGTATTTTTAATTATATTTAAAATATAAAAAACATTTATGCATTCAAAATATATTTTTATATAGATATTTTTTTTTTCACCTTTTGTAAATACTGCAAACATTTTTCCTTAACATTTACTCCTAGAGTCTGAAGCAGAGGATGTTGTGAGTGGGAACTAGATATCTGCTGCAACTAATTTTTTTTAACTAAGCTGTTCTGAGTAACAAATGTATAGTACACAAACACAAAAGATTTTTTACAGTTAAAATCAACAAACTGTTGTGCATTAAGTCAAATAAAGTGTTAGTTAGGACATTAGTTAGGCTTTACAGGATGGCAAATGTTCCCAGTACACTGCTCATCCTTAACTGAAATAAATTTGTTGCACCAGTTTGCTCCAACCTGAGAGATGACATTCTACAAATCTCCACAGCACATCTGCACCAGATAATCATCTTTTTAAAAATTGCCACCTCAGAGCTGTTTCCCAGCAGACTGCATATCTTCCTCCTCCTGCTGGATTCAAAATGCTCTGAGATTCCCAATGCAGTTTGAAAGATAGTGAAAGATTGAAATATGTGACAGGAGATGAATTTGGATGGTGAAGGGACAGATAACACCAGTCATGCAGCATATACACATACCCGCTGATTATTTGGACCATGGGATTGAAGCTTCTTGGTGGAAATTGCCGTACACCATGATATATTGATCTATATCTATAAATCAGGCTGATACATATTGAGTTTCTGCAAGTGGTTTCTTATTGTTCTTAAACATTTTTGAGTCATATTTCACTCCAAAAGATTTAAAAAGTAGAATTTAAAAAATGAAATGAATGTAGAAAATGAAACCTTTATTTAATGTATTTTTTTTTTTTTACATTATTTTAAGCACATTTCACTCCATATTCTCGTAGTGTTTTTTTCTTTTGTAATGCCCTTTACTCTAAACATCACAAAAAATACTGTATAGAATGCTTTTTAACAATTTCTTTCTCTTTTTTTTGTTAGGTGAAGTATGACTGGGACGTTTTATTGACATGTTTTGCATGAATCACCCATTTGTATTCTTCATGAAAATCTGTCTTTTTCCGTATTTAAGTGCTATTATCGGGACCCCGGTGCATCTACCAACCCAGAAAATGTGAAAAAGGACAACCCATTAACTTTGTTTTGGAAAGCCTTTCTCTGCAAGCATGTGAAAAAAATTAGCTGCCCAGATTTTGCTACCCTATAGTGATGAATGGGATCTTACTATAATATTACCGCCCTTTAATCTGCATGTTTCCACCCACAGCGCCGCCATTTTGTTTTTGCAAGCGACAATGGTGTACCAGTTCTAAGGCCATGGCAAAAGTTTGAGCAAAGCATGCTAACTGTTCTGTCTTTGGCTGCACAATCGAGCACAGAACACTATTTAGAGTCTCAGCCTCAGAGGAGACAAGAGAGCAGTGGATTTATTTTATTTTCAATGGAAATCCCCCAGAAACAGTAAGAAAAAACCTGCTTGTGTGCGCTAATCACGTCAAGCCGTATGCTTTTCTTAACCTTGGACAGTACAAAGCAGGATTTGCTTCAAAGTTGTTCCTGAATGAGGGAGCGATACCAACTGAAAGAGGCAAAGCTGCAGATGAAGAAAATGTAAGTATTAATGCAATGTGTTTCTTCGGTTCACACAGCTCAACTTTCCATATGCTTTCTCTTAGCCTCCATACACTCTATTACACAAACAGAAGTTGTGTTTGACAAAAATCGCATTTTATGCCGGACTGCTTTACAAACAAGGGTAAATTCAATGCTGGATTTGCACAAAAAATTTAACCTGACGGCACATGCTAGTCAATGAGTTGAATCAACTCCACAGCAACTACATACATTTATACACTAACCATTCAGAAACGTCCAGTTGCATTCTAAAAGTTGTAACTTCTTCCTGAGTCTCTCCATCAGTGTCCGACTCCGGTTTGAACAATGTAAGGCTGAACACCATTACTGACAATCCTCATTTTGTCTGCGTGAGATTTTCCAGCTTTGTTGTTGTTGACCAACCGAAGTGCTAGCTGTTAAAGCTCCGCCCTCTTCTGCAAAGGGGGCCAGGAGCAGCAGCTCATTTGCATTTAAAGGAACACAGCCAAATGGGGCAAATTTGACAAGCTATAATAAATGATCTGTGGGGTGAAAAGGCAGATAATAGGTCCCCTTTAAAACATATACTTTAAAATGTATACTTTCTATGCTGATTCTTTCTGCTCTCTTCTCCTTCTTTTTCTTTGTCTGCCCTCTCATGTTTGTGAGATATTAAATATTTGATGCATTTCAGCAATGGAAAAGATGGACATTTTGTAAATGCATGCATGTAGACACAAATCCAATAAAAAGACATAACATGAAGAGTGCAAGAGTGAACAACATACAAGGCATCTTTCTCTTCTCTGGACATTTTCCATACTAATTCTCTGTACTAGAAAAAGTTTTTGACTCAGGAAACACAGCTAACAGGAAGACAGACAATATGTGACCTGAACAAACTAAAATAAATAATCCCTTAAATTCCCAAACAAATATACACATTAAAACTCAATTTGGGTTTTTCAGTTCATTTTGAATTCCATCTCTGAGATATCCTGTGGAATTGTTCCTCTCCTCCAGCTGCCGTCCTGTACATGTCCTGTCATGTACATTCCTGAAAATCTGCTCAAACACTTTCACTTTCTGCTTATTGCTATACTGATTAATGATCATTTGACAAAATTAAACCTAAATGTCCATGGCTTTAAAATATCTTTACATCAATAAGCCAGATCAGTCAGACATTCCCAATTCACTAGGAATGAGCTTCATGACACATTTCCTGTCTGGTTTTCCTGTTGGCATGGTAATGAGTGAGTTTATATTGTATGTTTCCTGTGTTTGCTGGTCGTGTTTATTAAACTGAAGTGATTGAGTGGCTGCACATATTGCCACACTTAAACTAGAACTTAAAAATCTAATCAGGCATCAAAGCCTTAGTGTGCACTAGAAAATGAGTTAATGGAAACCTCTGTCAAAAAAACATCACATAAAGTAAAATCAGTTAACTAATAACTTGCATGTCTCCGTTCCCATCTGAGCTTCTTCAACAGGTCCTTGCATGGCCAGGAACCTGAGAGCTGCTTTCACCCCATAATAACCCATAATCATCCCTCAAGCCATCCTAGGTGTGACTTTCTTCTTTCAGCCAAACACAATCAGAGTTATATTAATAAATATCATGGCTCTTCCAAGATTTATAATGGGAGTGAATGGTACCCTAGATTTTGTAGCCCAAAAAAGCACATCCATCCATCATAAAAGTAATCTATACGGCTCTAGGGGTTTAATAAAGTCCTTCTGAAGCAAAGTGATGCATTTTTGTAAGAAAAATATCCATATTTATAACTTTATGAACTATAAACACTGGCTTCCAGTAACAGCCGTAAGTGAGTATAGTTCCAACTGACCCTCAACTGTACAAAATTCTTCCACTTCGAGAGAAAGCGACAGCCCGTGGTGATTCCACCACTTGCCACCACTAGTAGCAAACAAAAGTTTATGGCCAAATATAGCCTTTTTGTGTTTTTAATTTAAACCGATTGTTTATTTCAAATCTTAAATTTTTCATGTGCTATCTGGTAAAAAAACAAACAAATATGAAAATATGTAATGATTATTTAATGGGTTTAAATCTCAATATCTCAAAACTTTAAAATAGCTTAGATTCACCCACTGCTGGGTTAAAAACAACCCAAGTTGAGCTGAAAATGGACAAACCCATCGAATGGGTTAAATGTTTGCCCAACCTTTAGTTTTATTTAACTCAATTATTGTTTAAAAATTACTAAATTGCTTGCTTAAAATGAACCCAAAGTCTTTTGGAAATTAACATTTATTAATATGTTTAATAAATGAACATTTATTAATAAGTTTAATTAATAATAATTAAACAATAGACATTTAATAAATTGATTTAATAAATGTTAATAATAATTAAACAATAGACATTTAATAAATTGATTTAATAAATGTTCACCTTTTTTGTGATTTTTATTAAGAATTACAGGTTACATGTATAATAAGACATTAATGAAAATCAAGTGCAAAAAAACTGAACTCTTTTGATTTTAACTACTAACCCAACCCACCAACCACCCACCCACGGCAACCATATAAAGCCCCCTTCTTCCCTCCCCACTCCCTCTATTACATTAGACACAGTCAAGAAGACATTCTGTAACAAATGTGTATATTTATAAAATAATAACAATAATAATAATAATGTCTGTCCTTTTACAGCAAGTTCTTAATTTAAGAAATTGCCTTTAACCATACAGAGACAGTTTTTTGAGTGGCCCTGTGCATCCTTGCCACCAATAGCTCCATGTTAGCAATGTCCAGGAAAGAATACATCCAGTGTGACCAGGCTAAAGAGTGTGGAGGTTTCCAACGTAAGGCAAGCATTTTCTTAGCTTTAGTTAATCCAGAGAATAGCAATTTTTTTCTGTGACAAGGAAAAACTGTAGTATGCATCATCATTTAAAAGCAAAAGCTTAGGACATCATGGTATATCAGTTTCCAGAATGTCTTTCAAAGTAGTAGATATTCTTTTCCAAAAACCATTAACTTCAGAACAATCCCAAAACATACACTCTTAGAAGAAAAGGTTCTATATATAACCTAAAAAGGTTATATCAGGTGCTTCATATATGGAACCCCTAAAAGGTTCTATATAGAACCCTTTTTAAGGGTTCAATCAAAAGAACCCTTTAGGGTACTTTATTGCCAGGAAAAAGGTTCTATATAGAACCTTTCATGGGTTCGTTTTATTGATTTAGTTTTTAATTTATTTTAATTAAATTTTATGAATTAACCTGCTTATATAGTTACTTTATCACTAGAAAAACATATATACCCATAGGCATAACACATCAAAATAATATGTAATCATTTAAGACATTTGTATTAGCATTACAATGACAAAAGCAATATAAAACACACTGCAATTTATAGAGCAATAGTTAGAAGAGTTAACATAAATAAACTTTTCTAAAAAAAAAGAACTAAAAGACTAGCTAGTAGAATTGTTGTTAATTCATAAGCGTTAAATAATCATTTAACATTCAGATAAGCATTTAAACAATAAAAACAAATGACCCATGGCAAATTCAGTACTGAGAAGGGCTAAATAGCGCTGAATGAAAGAAACATGGATGCTCCATATTGAACAAAAAGTAGACAGCCAACAGATACTTTTGACATCTCTGTGTTTTCAATCAGGGGCACGTCCATTTTGATGCTGACTCTCTTTGCGTTCAGGGGGCTTGACATCCTAAAATGGAGATGCAAGTCAGAAAAACTTTTATTAAACTTATGGAGAGTACAGAAAACAGAAAGAAATCTCTCACAATTACATCTTAAAACTTACGTGAATCATAGAGGAGTGTGTTATTTTTACCTTATTGAAGTATTGCTGCACTCCAGAGTCCATCCCTGCAGTGAGAGTGCAAACAGAAATATTAATTTATTATTATTAATTATTGCATTAAACATGGAAAATAGAAAAACAAATATAAGCCACTTCAGATTAGCAGATTTACAAGTTTCCCAAAGTTGGTACTGTGAGTAAAAATATTGTACTTTTTTGTGTCATTGGTTTGCAGTTGAAGGTCTTTTCTTCATCTTCATTTCATAATGCATCTTGAAGAACCCAATACAGTGTTTAGCATAAATTAGGCCTTCAATTAATTCAGAAAAAAAGTGTGCTAAAACTGCAAACACCAAATACTCACAGCTATCCACCTGTTTCTGCGGGGCGCTACTGTAAAAAAGAACATGGGTACAACTTCCGGTGAGGCAGCGGAAGTAGCATACCAATGGTATTTTGTGTGTTAATTAGCGAAGAGGCTAACTTCCTCAAACTTTATTTAAAAACATGCTCGCTGATTATGATGCGAAATGCTGTCCAAATGTCCTGTTTGTCATGATGATGTCTAAAGTCCCCGCAAAGGAAGTAGTCCCTTTTAGCAACTTGTTAGCAACCGCCGTTTTTAAGACACAATAAAGGTTTAAAAATCACAAGCGGGTTATAACTGGTGTGTTTTATGTCATAGATCAAAACGTAGGACTGGGCGATATGGCCAAAAAGTCATATCTTTGTATTTTTTGGCTAAATGGCGATATACGGTATATATCTCAGTATTTTCTAAATTTTTCTATTTGGATTTAGAAAAAAAATTATCTGTATTTACTTTTTAAAAATCTTAATTCAACATCCTGCCTAATGTTGTCCTATAAACAATGTTTATATTGAAAGCTATTAATACAAATATAGTGAATGTAACCATGGAGTCTGGCACACTAATAGGCCTGCATGTGCAAAAAAGAGAAAGTTACTTTAGATTCTAACATTGTAAAATTACAATCTAAAAATAAAAATAATGCTTTTTAAAGCAGAAGTTAAATTCACTAGACTAAAAATTCAAATAAAAACAAAAGCAGATTAATTAGCAAGGCTATACATTTATATATTATTTAGATTATATATATATAGTTACTGCTATCATAAAAAAACACTTGTTGGTGTAAAATTCTACATATGGCACATTTATTGTTCAATGACAAACATTTTATCAAAATGTATATTTTAGTCAGAATTTTGGAAATATTGTATGACTTTCTAACATTTACAGATGAAGAATATACCTGTGAAATGTAAGTTATGGGCTTAGGAAAACACATCACAAAAGCATTAAACAGCGCAAATATCTGTCAGCACATGAATCTGTCAGAGCATCTGACGGGGCAAGCCGCTTTAAATGATAGGCCTACGTGTTAACTATATCTTAATCTTACGAGTTATTTTTAAACCCTTAATATTGAGCATGTCTCATGTTTAGGTCACATTGTATTATGCATTTCCCCCGCAGCAAAACTCTGCAACATCCACCGCTGTTTTTAGATGTGCTTGTATAAAACTACTGTATATAGATATAAATGGTATCGCCTCATCCCGTATCGTATATTAAAAATATATCGGTATATCGTACAAACTCGATATAGGCCTACCGCCAGCCCTATCAAAACGTGAAATATTTAGAGGCTTTGTTTACCACAGAACTTATTTCAAGCAAAAACCCATTCAAAAAAACCCATAGACTATAGGGCGATCCCACGTAGAAGGCAACGTTCTCAGGACCTTGCGCAACGTTCCCTAAAAGTTCTCAAAAGGTGATGAAAATTCTGAACCTTTACAGAACATTCGGGACGTTCCTAAAACGTCCTCTTTTGGTAATGAAAGTGCTGCAGTTTAAGGTTCCTTATATGACTTTAGGGGGACGTTCCATTTTGGTTATTTTACGGTCAAAAAAGAACGTTACAAAGAGGACATTTGGGACATTAACAGAACGTTCCCACATGGTCCTCTGTTGGTCATTTAATAACGTTCCTGATATGAGTTTAGGGGAACGTTCTATTTTTGTTATTTTATGGTCGCGCAAGAACATTACAAAGAGGACATTTGGGAAGTTAACAGAACGTCCTATAGTAATAATCCCCTAAATATTCCCAGAACGTCCTGAATGTTCCCTGAAGGTCCACCAAATAACGTTCCCCAAACCTTAAAAGAACTCCACATCGTGACCGTCTCTGAACATCTTTTTTTTCTTTCAAAAATCTTTTTTGTGACTTTATTAGCTTGTTTTAGTAGAAAATTTTGTAACCATTGTTGAGGATCATACGCAGAATCTTGATGTCTGTGTGAATCTACGTGAAGCTGTCTGAATAATTTCTGCATAAGGATAAAAACTCTCAAAATATAAAAGTAGGACAGGATTTTATGCATTATCATGTGACTACATGAAAGAAAACACAATATTCAAAGATTAGTGAATAAGACCACTGTATGATGATAAAATTATCAACAATGATCAAGTATCCAAACGCTTCAGATTTTTATTTTCGCACAATTTTTTTATTGTAACAAACGCTCTAGAATAACACAGTTACAACAATTGGAGACAAATAAAATCAAATTGTCAAGGGTCAGGAGCCCAACTAAAGCAAGCGCCTACCTCTGTAACGGTGACATTTATCAATTTTGATAAAGCATCAACACCTCATTAAGAAGATTTGTATGAAAGAAACAAAGTCAGAGTGGTTTGTAATGTGAAGATGCAGAGATCTAGAGACATCTGTTAGTGTTTAATGTTGTTTCTGTTATCTGAGTTTTGTGAGGTCACCATTGTGCTGGAGAGTAGATCCTGTGCTTCAGTCAGTGATGATCCAGAAACACTGATGTTCTGCTGCATGTTGCTTTTTTTTAAAGACAGTAACTGTGTAGCTGCTGATGCAGTGATACAGCAGTTACTTTAGCTCATGCATGTACTGTTGCAGCTAATGTCTTACTGCAAGAGACTTGCAATTTAAAGGTTTCATAATATTAATCAAGGAATTACCTGTAAAGAGCTTTAAGAAAAAATAGTTTTTGTTTGAACAGCCACTTTTACAAGTCAATTTAGCTCTAATTTTCAATTCAATTTTTTAACAAGGGCAGCAGAGACGTTCTGAGAACATTTCCAAATAAAGTATGGTTCCCTAAACGTTCAGAGAACGTCTTGAATGTTCCCTGAAGGTCCACCAAATAACGTCCCCCAAACCTTAAAAGAAATCCACATCGTGACCGTCTCTGAACTTACTGGGAACGTTACTCAACACCAGTGGGGACGTTCTGAGAATGTTCTGGGAACGTAAAATTTCTAGCGGGGATGGAACCAGAAGTCCTAAAATGTCCTAAAATGCTATATAATAGCTATATAAATAAAGGTGACTTGACTTGACTAACTCGCTTCCGGGGTTTGGCCCACAAAGTGATGTCATACCTGCACCACTCTATAACAGATAGTGAGTGTTTTGCAATTAAACCATTGTACACTGACGACTGCTAGAATGCAGTGTTTAGCATCATTGTCAGTGCACTCACCTCGCATGCCAGCAGTGTTCGGGTCAGGGTTCGAGACCGACTTGGACTTCTTTACTTGGTTGGGATTGGAGAGTGAGTTTTGGAGGCGGAGGAATGAAGAGAGGGGTGGGTTTGTTTGGGTTGATTACAAATATCAACAATGTCCAACAGCGTTGTTCAAAATCTACTCACTGCACCTTTAATGTCAGAACACCATGTCCCTTTTTGCTTAAATTGCTTGACAGTGAGAAGAATTCATGTTTCAAAAAGCTTTAAGGGATGCAAGCCCTTGCTCATTCGTACTTGTAGAAATGAAAGCTCTAGCGTAAGTTCTGCCAGAAAGACTCAATGTTACGTCACTTATAAGTTTAGATCTAACCAGTCATTATCTTACACTTGGAGTATAAAAGATTGGTACTTACACACGTCTTGAGTTCGCAGATGCTGACGCCAACCTTCACCTCCATCCTCCCCACCACCACCAGGATGGTCCCTGTCCATACCTCCCAGGGGGTCGGCTACGCCCCTGCCTTCATCAGGAAATGGAGAGTCCGCAACCCTCAGGATGTGAGCTACAGACGGGGCCCACGCCAAAGAACTTTATCTTACAATATTTTTCTTTCTGATTGTTAATAAATATCATTGTTATGTTATCTTGCCACCTGAGTCTTTGTGGTAGAAACAGCCAACAAAGTGATTGAAACATCTCAACTACAAAAACAGTGACTCAAATAATATCAGATAAGTATTCTTTGCTATGGCTAAACATTTTTGTCTCCTAAACAAGAAATGGAGTATTAATCGTATATGATCATTCTATTAGAAAAATAATTAGTTATTAATGATTATTGCATATCGCATCATTTTTATTATACAGATAGAAATTTTGCTTGCTACACTTATGCATTTAGTTCAAATGAATGTTTAGAATCAGTAGTTCTGAAACAGAGTTTTAGAATATAGTGATACATCCCACACAAGTCTAAGGGTTTAAGCGGATGCAACAATATTAAAGTATTTTAAGCCTGAGTCCTGCGACAGCATCACAAACAACCAATCATGTTTAAAGTCTTTATTTACAGCCCATAAATCAGAAACAAGGCATTCCAGCATTAGCTTCAGGAGGGGGCAAGGCCAAAATAACAGACAAAAGAATTCTGCCTTTTGAATAAAAACCTTTAACTGAACTGAAAGAAAAATAAATCAACATCAGAAATATACAAAGTGAAAGTGAAAGTGAAGTGACATGTGGCCAAGTATGGTGACCCATACTCGGAATTTGTGCTCTGCATTTAACCCATCCAAGTGCACACACACACCGTGAACACACACCCGGAGCAGTGGGCAGCCATTGCTGCGGCGCCCGGGGAGCAGTTGGGGGTACGGTGCCTTGCTCAAGGGTCTCACCTCAGTCGTGGTATTGAGGGTGGGGAGAGCGCTGGACATTCACTCCCCTCACCGACAATCCCTGCCGGACCTGAGACTCGAACCCATGACCTTTGGGTTACAAGTCCGACTCTCTATCCATTAGGCCACGACTGCCCCCCAATAACTCCCTATCTGTCCACGAAACAGGAGAAAAACAGAATATATCAAAAATGGCACCCACCTCCTTACAGCTTCCAAAAAAAGAAAAGAAAAAACATAACCAAGGTAACAGGCTTAAATGGTAAGCACTTGTAAATGAGCACATAGGCTTGCATTTAAGGTACAAAATTAGAACCACTGTTGGAGTCACTATCACAGCAAAGTAATTATAATATATCAGCTTCTACAGCAATGTGAACACTCACAATCAACAATAAGAATGTAAAACAGTTCAACAAAATAAGCAGGACACAGGCATCACTCTGAAGATTGTTTCTCAATTTCTCAGAGTCTCTTCTCTGCTTTTATGCTGCCCCATTCCTGGTTGTTAAACACAGCTGGGGACAATCAGCTACCTGCCAGAGAGAGTGAGTAGGAGGAGCCAGAGAGAAAACAAAAGAAGAAACAGAGGAAAAACACAAAGCAGCACACCAAAACACAGTTCTTTAACAATAATGATACATACTTGTGACAAGATCAATAACCCACCTATAACAATAATAAAAGAATACGTCTTTGGACGTAACAATATACAGTGCACTTCACACCTACTTGATCTGATATGATTCATACTTTAAGAATATAACATCTTTTTTCTTTTGTATATATTTTTTAATAAAATTTAAAAACAACATGCTTTAGAAAAAAAAAGTAGAATTTTTTTTTGATAAAATGTAAAATATTCAAGCATGTTGTTTTTAAATTCTCAAGAAAAATTAGTAAGGCTTAGTAGCACTTCATTACACTTTCTGAAATGCAGAAAAAAGATGCACATTTTGGTGCCACAAGACTAAATGAAATATTATTTCACCAAAATGTGCATCTTTTTTCTGCATTTCAGAAAGTGTAATGAAGTGCTACTAAGCCTTACTATTTTTTCTTGAGAACTCATAGGAAGTGCTTGAACCCATACATTGTTTGAGAGTATTTTACAGTATATAAATGTTAGCATGATTTTAACCAGAAAACAATATAGATTAGATGCTGAACAATTACCAAAAGTATGCTATTAGATTTTGAATCATTTAACTAATTCTTTGTAAACTAATCAGACTTAATTGGATCAGGGAATCCTCTTCTCATATTCTAGCCATATTCAAGTTTTGTGCATTTAAAGCACTAACAGCTTTCTTAATTTTCATTTTTTTTTCCTACAGAACAGCCTTCATTCACTTTTTCTCTCTGCGCCATGATGTGGCTCTATGTTTCAAGCAGACCTTTTCCTTGTTTAATGTTTTCCTGAACAAGACTGTCCTGTTTCATTTTCTTAAGACCAGCAATGCGACTTTCAAAGCCAGGACTTTTCTCCTCCTCCTCTGTTTTGATCAGGATTTCAAGATATTCATCTGTGGAGAGAGATGTTGGCTTCAGTGCTATTTCATCCAGTCTTCTTAGGCAATCAGAGGACATTTTGATCAGCGTCCTTAGTTTTTCCTCAATTTTATGGAATTCCACCTCAAGTGCATCAAGCATTTGCTTTGTGTCCATAAACTTTCCTTTTGCGTTCATGAAGTTGTCTTTCAGCTCTTTAATAGTTTTTTTCTCGATTTTTGTTTCATATGTCCACATGAATCTTTCCTTTGAATGAGCAGAGTAATGGCAGTTTCCAGGGCAGATAATGCAGTGGTCACCCTCCATGACAGCACAAGTTTCCACAGAATCTTCTGCAGGAAGGAAGCAGTTGGAGTGACATGTGAAGAAGCAGGTGTTGCAGTTCATGGTAAAACAGTTTACAGGGGATCTGTTTGCTTTCATCACGTCTACATCTTGCTCAAAATCCTCATTTTGTGCCATGTTCTCACTCTCATTTTCCAAACATTGTTTGAATTTTTTTATCTCACTCATTTTAGAGAGGCCAGCAGTTATTTGAGGGGTCAGATCTTTCATGACTTTATCAAGGCGCTCTCGTTCCTCCAATACTTTTCTAGTCTGTGTCAGATCTTTACTTTCAATGGCCCCCAGTGCCTTGAAAAAAGCCTTCATCTGTTTGAAGGTTGTTGTCCAGACTATCTTGCTCATGTTCTGATTATTTTCTTCGTCATCATCATCATCATTTGAATCATTGTCAGAGGTTCCAGATTCTTGTACATTTTTGTCTGCATACACAACTGAGTTGTTGAACTTGAAATGGGTGGGTTGTCCCTTTTTATTCTTTTGACAGGGCAGATCTGCTGCTTTGATGGCCTCTAGAACTGGGATGTCTTTACCATCTGCAAATGTCACCAAAATGATGATGTTCTCTGCAATGTCTTTGCCAAAAATTGATAGAATTGAGTCAAAGATATATCTCTGATTGGCACTTAGACGGGCAAGAGAGGCCTGGACAACAAAGCAGACAGCATCAATGTGATCAATTCCCAAAGGGCTACAAAGAAAGCTTTTGACCTGCTCTGTTATCAGTTTATCATGTGCGATTCCTCTTGTATCCCCAAATCCAGGTGTATCTACAATTGTGAGAGAATAGGGAATTTGAAAGCCAGGCTGATTGTACAGTTCATAAGAGGAGACATTAGATGTCTGACTCTCAGCCTGTGAACGATTGGTCACTTCATTGATTAGTTTGAAGCGATATGAATCCTCCCACTTTACACCCAGTATGTAATTGATCATCACATTGACCAGCGTGGTTTTTCCTGCACCTGTTGATCCTACAAGAAGAACTACTTTGTTTTTCACATCCTCAACCCTTCTTCCGAAGACATACAAATTTGCAGTCTCTGACATTTTTTTGTGTAGTGTCAGTGTATAGATTGATGGATTGCCCCTTTTTATTTGTGAAGATTGATTCAAGAACAATCCACTCCCATCCTTATTTGATTGTTTACCCTTAAGACTGGCTGAAAACACAGTTTCAGGGCTGGAGAGACTCACTCCATCATTTCCACAGTTTGCAAAAACTCTGATTGTGTAAATTGTCTTTTCTTTCAGTCCCCGAAGAGTGCACTCCCTGCTTGTAGATTTCACAGACTTCCATGGCATTTCATTTTCCTGATCCTTTGGCATTTCTCTGAATTCCAACACGTATCCAGTGACCAGAACATCCTCACCTACAGATGTAGGAACATCCCAAGCTACAGTTGCAGACTCAGATTCTACTTGTTTCACTACAGGTGCTCCAGGAGGAGCACATGGACGAGTCTTGAAGAAAGATGTTGTGTCACTAGTCAGACTTACTCCTGGACGACACACTGCCTTACAGTTGAAACAATATTCTTTATGTGGTTGTAACTGCTTGACAGTGACTTGATCAGAAACCCCATCAGTAAACACCTCTGTCCATTCAGGGCTCTGTGCAGACTGATATGAAATACAGTATGAGGCCACAGAACTAACACCGCGGTCAGGAGGGTTGATTTGCAGATGTATGCAGTCATGCTCAGCACTCAAGAAGACTGGTTTTGGGGGTTTTGAGGGGAGCTCGTACTGTGAGCTCATGAGTCTCCCTCTTTCATAAACATGAATTGAAGAGGCAGTGATGAGTTCATCTGGGATTGATGCAATGCAGAATTCAATGTTTATTCTTCCTTTATTGGCTTCTTTGAAATCTAGGAAGGCCTGTATGGTTTCCCTGGTCAATTCAGTTACATCTCCTGATGAAAACCATTTTGCTGTCTTCTTTGAAGAGTTTTGATCATAACTTACTTGCTCTCCATTGTTACATGATTGTTTTTTCAGGTAATTCTCCAAGTCTGAAAGGTATGGTTCATTTTCATCTAAGGAGGTGAGTGTAAAAGCTATCACATAGTTATTGGATGCTTTCAAGACAACCTTGTCCAAGTCATTGCTGGATGAAAGAACAGGGACTTCTTTCATGATTTCGAGGTAAGATCTAACGACATTCATCTCTCGCTCTCGCTCGTTTAGAAATTTGTGTACCAGAACACCTTGAAATGGCGATCTTTCTTTGTCACTAAGAGCATCAGCAAGCTCTTGTTCTTCTTTTCCTCCACCCCTTATAGCTGGAAGAAGCCTGCAGAGATGTTTTTTAAAAACAATTTTGTACTCTGAGCAGAGGTCCTTAAATTTTCTGATTTTAGTTTTGATTTCAGGGAATTGAATGGTGATATTGTCCCTCATCAGATCTTGACATTGAATGTCACAATTATCCAGTTCATCCATGATCCGTTGGGCACGTCGTACTAGGCTTACACTGATCTCCCTGACTAACTGAGCAGCTGTTGAATCTAGTTTTTTCAGAGGGTAAAGCCACACGGTCATGGGCACAGCATTCTCTCCATGTTCTCCCAACAGTTTTGGCAGTTCTGAGTACACCTTGATGGCATCTACATAGGAAACTGGATTTTTTTCCAGAGCAAAATCTCCATGAAAAGTGCAGCTGAATTTGTTCATTTTCTCTTGTTCCATTTCATTCATTTGCAAGGATGCCTGACCCTCTATTGATATTACTGGTATCTTTTTGATTGTTGCATGGAGGTCTCCTTGTATCTCTTGATGATTTTCATTGGATGAAACTTCACAGTCAAAAATAAAGAACGCTTGAGCTCCATACAATAGAGCCGTAACAACATGTGTGGCCGAGCCCTCCTGAAATACATTGCAATGCTTTACGTTCCCTGCTCCAAGATGCTCCATAGTTAACTGCTCAAAACGTGCTGTTGTCCGATACTGTAAAGTGACTCTAGACTGATGTTTGGACTTCTTCTTGTCATTTAAATAGTCAGCTGACCCTTTCACACTGACTAATCCACTCAGAAAGCTGGCTTCAAGAGATGCAGAGATATTAAGAGCTTCTACTTTGTCTTCACTTGAATCTGAGGCAATGATTTTGAAATCAGTGTTTGGCTGTGGACGCACATTAATATTCTTCTGCAGCATCTGAGCGTCCCAGAGAGTTATTCCTTTAAAAATAAAATAACATATATTTTAAGCCACCCGAGACCAAGTAATTTTTTTTTGTGTGCTGTTATGGACATACAGTATGTATTGGTGTACCTTTAGGAGAATGTTTCTGTTTTCTCTTAGGTGTTAATATAATATGGTAATATTAATATGTAGTAATAATAATAATATATTGTTACAAAATGATGTGGTGATAGGCCTAGCATAATAAATTAATTAAATATATCTCAAATATATAAAATGTAAAACTAATAAATATTATCTTTTTAATATGATTCTTATGCACCAAAATTTGTTTTATAATTTAAAACTATTGATCTTATCATGTCTAAATGCTGAACCTTTGACAATGCATAGTTTTAATTTGTCATGGCAGAGGAATCATTAGAAAATTTTAATCTTCTGATAATGTACGTTAACCGAAATGATCTCTAAAATGTTTATTGTTTTTTTACCTGGAATAAGGAGATCCCTTCGGCAGTCGTAAAGCATTCCTAATTGAAAGGGCCGGCCAAGACAAGCCAGTTCGATGGTCTCAGAGTCAGACATCTTTCTAAAAGTTGAAGAAAAAAACAATTTTGTGGGTGATTAAAAAGAAAAAGAAGACGAAGAAGAAGAAAGGAAATGACAGAGTCAAGCCTATATGTAATATGAACAGCCACATGATCATTTATTTTGGAATGTGGCAGGAAGAATGAGATTTTTTTTTTATGGAATCAAATATTGAGTTATTTGGAATTGTGTGCTATCATTTAATTCAGAAGTTGCACCAAAACATTGTTTAGTTTTTTTAGTTTTTTTTTAAAGGCTCTTAGAAGAAGGTACTTTTCTTGGATCTGGTTGCCAAACTCACCAGATAATGACAATAATTAATGAAATAGGACTTGATATAATGCATTTAATCTGAATATATAAGCTATATGATATATTTAAAAAGTAGATTTGTATAGACAAAATATTGTGCTCAATGGATTTATCATTATTGTTTTGATTTTATATTTGATTAGTTGTTTGAGGTTTGAATTTCAAAATAAAATTTCCTCTTTTTTTCTAATTTCATTTGATTTTTTGTGTTCTATGGATGGAAGCAGATGGAAGTCATGCAGACTTGGCACTACATAAAGGGTGAGTGAATTATGACAGTTCTTTTATTTTTTGTTTATTACTGTATTAGGGCTAGACTGTTCAGTGTGGTGGATGGAAATGGACGCCACAACTGTTGGACAGGTGTAATTATTAAATAAAAAAGTAAAAACAGCCAAAAAGCTGTAAAACGTCTGTGCCAAATACTAAAGAAAAAAAATTACTTGGGTGCATAATCTCAAAAACATATCAGAGTTCAACAAGGAGAGGAGCTATCACACATAATAGTAGAAAATTTATATTGGATGTAATACAGTAAAAAATATATATATATAAATTAGACACGTGCAGTCAATCGATTAAAAATGAGCTAATTAATTAACAGACATTTTTTTTAATTTTAACATCACAGTATAATTCAATACAAGCAATCATTTTTAACATTTAATAGGCTTTTAAAAGGGTTAGTTCACCCAAAAATGAAAATAATGTCATTTATTACTCACCCTCATGTCGTTCCACACCCGTAAGGCCTTCATTCATCTTCGAAACACAAATTAAAATACTGCTTCTGAGCTTTGCGAATCAAATCAGTGATTTGGAACGCCAAAGTCATGTGATTTCAACAGTTTAGCAGTTTGATAGTAGATCCAAATCACTGATTCGATTCGTAAAGCTCCGAAGCAGTGTTTTGAAATCGGCCCATCACTATATTGTTGAAAAGTTGTTATTTAGTTTTTTTTGGCGCACAAAAATAATCTCGTTGTTTTATAATATTAAGGTCTTATACATTTTCTTAATATGGGCATAAAACTTAGGTTTAGAGTTTACAATGATACCTAAATATTTAAATTCACTCACTTCCTTGATTTCCTGTTGGTCAATTTTGATTTTAAATACATTGAGCGCTTTGTTCTTTAATGAAAAACACATGAATACTGTTTTGTTGTAATTTAAAGTTAAACAGTTATCCTGCAGCCACTGGGAAACACTGACCAGTTGCCTGGTTAACATTTCTGCAACCAAATGAGAAGTTTCTGCTGTTACATAAATAATTGTGTTATCTGCATAAATTTGACAACCGACCTACTTGCAACTTTCAGGTAAATCATTTATATGTAAACAGAAAAAGCAAAGGACCCATTATTGATCCTTGTGGTACACCTAATTTGCATTAATGACAGAGTGCAGCAGGTTTATTAAGCTGCTGTCACTTTAGGAAATTTTGCGTGTTTTGTCCGTTCAAGTGCGAAAGAGAACGCAATGCGGTCAGTCACAGACAACGTGCCAGTACCGCACTGAGTTCTCTTATTCGTCTTATCGCACTTGAATGGTTTAAAAGCACTTGAATGAATCAGAGTGTGATCATATATATGGAAGCCCGTTTCCGCCACAAAAAAAAAAAGGCCAAAAAANACCTCCACAAAAAAAAACCACTTAAAAAAAAAAAGATTAATTGCGACTTTTTATCTCTGAATTCTGACTTTATAACTCGTAATTGTGAGATATAAACTCGCAATTGCGAGTTATAAAGTCAGAATTCTGATATATAAAGTCGCAATTGCGAGAAAAAAAGTCAGAATTGCGAGAAAAAAAGTCAGAATTCTGACATTTTATCACGCAATTGCGACTTTATATCTCAGAATTCTGACTTTATATCACGCAATTAACTGATGGTCAGTATCTCTGTCTGTAACAGTGCATCCAACGATAGCCGTGCTGCCGTGAAGTCTGAAGCTGTTGGTGTATAAAATGTGCCACTTCAGCTTTGTCTGATTTATTGCGCCTCCGCCTCAGCTGATTCTTCTTATTATTACTATTATATTGTTATTATTGTGTCAAATTCATCTGTGTATCCATTCTGTTAAAAACAACTTTTATTCCCCAAATACCTCGACTGTAATTTGCAGAATTGCATGATTCTACCCTGGAGTTGCAAAGTTGATGAAACATGATAGGAATCGGTGTTTTAGTATTAAGCCCACTAGATGGCAGTAAAAGCAGTTTTTTCTCCTTGAAACGCTGTGCTCATGTACAAGGTTACCGTGGAAACATCCACACTCTTTATGTGTCTCCTTCAGTAAAATCAAAATTTCTTTATTGGTAAATCGGCGCTAAAAATAATCCTTTATGATGTCCTCTATTTTATGTATAATAATAACAAAGCAGCAATCCTGATGGTCAGTCGCAATGAAAGGAAACGCAAGCTAAGTAAGAACTGTGAGAAATAACGTTTCACACAGTTGTGAGAAAAAAAGTCAGAATTGCGAGAAAAAAAGTCAGAATTCTGACTTTTTATCATCCAATTGCGACTTTATATCTCAGAATTCTGACTTTATAACTTTTTTTTTTTTTTGTGGCGGAAACGGGCTTCCATAGTAATGACACTGAAGATGATGTAAATCGAAAACATTTTGTCTTTCCATTTGGCTTCTAAATAAAGCTCTTTTTTTTTTGTAAGAAATTTTCTATTATGTGTGCAAGCTCCTCTCCTTGTTGAACTTTGTAATTTAAAAAAAATTATAATTTATTTCCCTTTTTTCATTTTTTGTTGGATAACCTTCATATTTTAATATTGAAGGACAAGTGTTAGACAAAAAAATATATAAATAAAGAGAATTTAAAATTAGTAAATATAATTGTTGAGTGCATGGTGAAAAGTTTCTAAGATTCACCTTCATTTAACAAAAAGAAAAATGTTGCTAGTTTTCTATTCTAAAAAAGTAGTGTCTGAATTTTAACAAACACTCACAAACTGTAATGGAATTTTTGTCACCACCTGCAAAAATAACAAAATGAATCAATAAAATAATGAAGTCTATGGAGAACAAATATTACAGTGTAAAGGAGCACAGAATTTCAGAGGTAACATCAATTAATAATAAACTTTATATAATAATTGCGTTTCATACCTTTTTTTCCCAGTATATTATGGCAGAATGATTTGTCCTTTTCAGACTGGGTTTCAGACCCTGATCATTGTGAACTGAGCTCTGAGGTTTTATAGAGTTAAGTAAGGCCACACCTTGCAACAGTGTGATTGGGCAAGTGACAAGTCTCTTAAATGCAAGCACTCAGAATTGTGTAGACATGGTACAAGTAATGCGAGTACTCTGACGTGTTGCTTGTTGGTGCTAATAAACAATAAATATATATGAGTGTACTAAACTAAGGTTTTTACATCTTTTACATGCATGTATATGATATGTACAACCAGGCGCGGATTAACGCACAAGCTTGCCTAGGCTGCAGCCTAGGAGCCCCACGTGTGCAGGGGGCCCCGGATTGGCCAGACAATTTTTTTTTATTATTTTAAATTTACTTCAGCATGAACCAAAAAAGGCCCTCATTGGCCCATAAGAAACATTTAAAAAACAAAATAAGCAGGTGATTGGATAGATGTGAAATACATCAAGACAGAAGTGGCGAAGTCACACAGTTCATGAGTGAGAGATAACGGCAGGAAATCAAAACATTCGTCTATCATTCATGTAAGTAGTAGCAGCTTTACAAGTCCCCTAATGTCAACCTAGTCCTAGATAAATGTGCGCTATTATTTGGCTTTTAATTAGCTTTAATTCTAATGAACTTATGAATCTTCATACTATGGAATCAGATTGATGAAGATGGAGGGTCTTCTGTTTGTCTGTACGTCTGTGCCTTTAAAAAAATTGCAATGTAAAAATTATTTTATTATCACAATATTTTTGCTTACATCTGTTGCACTTAACAGTTATTTGTACTTCATTTTATTTATCATTAAGTTCAGATTGGTACCAGCACTTTTTCAGTAAGATCCTTCAGCATTTACATCATGAAAGAAGATCTGAATACTATTTTGTCTGACAAAGGGTTTTTAGTAGGTTGAAACAACAGTGTGAGATGTTCTTCTTGCTTGCTCATAAAACATATTTTTCAGATATATGTCTTGAAGGACTTGTGATGTTGTGATATACTCACTGATGTTGATGTGCTTTTGAGCACTGACCCCTAGTGCACTTTAAAGAAGAACTAATGTAATGAACTCACAAAGTTGACCAAGAAACAGCACATGTGTAATTCTTGTCCGTGAATGCATGTGTGTTTGCTGAGTACTGGTTTCTTGTTTTGTTGGTTCTGGATTTTTGTATTCAGACATTCTCGAACGCATTCATGTGTCATACAAGAGCTTCCTTGTTCCTAGAATTCCATGTTAGTGAATTCCCCAAACGGCATTCAGATCCTCTTCCTCTGTGCCTGTGGAACAAATTTGACACATTTTAGACATTCATTTTATATCCACTTGGCCTCAGTAAAATACAATTAATTGCTTTTATGCTCTTTTAAAGCAGCTTTAAAAACACAATAGTGTTATTATTCAGCTCACCTCAGTTCAATGTTGGTTCAATTCAGTTCAATAACTGTGTAGAGTTCATCAGTTATCAAATGAGTTAAATTCAGCTGTAAGCAGCTCTAGAAAAGACAATAGAATCATTATTCTGCTCGGGTCAGTTCAATGTTGATTTAATTCAGTTCAATAACAGAGTTAATGTTGCAAAATTTGTCAATTATGAAACTATTTCGATTCAGCTATAAAGCAACTCTACAGAAGACAATGGTGTCATCATCCAGCTCAATTCAAGTTCTGTTTTCAGTCAGTCCATTGTAGGAAACAACTTGCAACAGTTTTCTATCGTTCATCAGCAATGAAGCAGCTCTTTATTGCACATGCAGCTTGTGAATGACTGTGTGCTGTAGATAAAGACAATTTATATCTATATATTCAAAACGGCATAAAAAGATACTTACTTGTGCCCCAGTACAGATGAAAGGCTGGAATGCAGTTTGGGTATGCAAAGAATCCGTGACATGAAAATCAAGAAACAAGGAAGCAAAATTCATGCAAATGCTTTAATGGAGCATAAAAGCAATTAAGAAGAGGAAGAGGAAGAGGATCTGAATGCCGTTTGGGGAATTCACTAACATGGAATTCTAGGAACAAGGACGCAAAACTCTTGTATGACACATGAATGTGTTCGAGAATGTCTGAATGCAATTTCATACATGAGAAATCACTGCAAATGTTTCACTATGTGAGTGAATGTCTGAATAAATCAAACCGAATCACGATGTGATTCCGAATGTGTCCCATTCTTCCAAGTGGAAGAATGTGGAATACCTCTGTTGAGGACATTATATTTTAGTAAATTTCTCTGACACCATACATGTCACAGTTTTAAGTCTGGATGTCCTGTAAAGAGCATACCAAATGTTTGGAGGTTTCACTAGAACAACAACTTCTCCTTGGTCTTTAAAAAAGACTGACCTTAATATAGTGATCAAATTTAGCACTCTTATGGAAATATAATATTTTGTAATTATCATTTAAATTGGATTAATTTTCAAATTGTTTGTTATAAATCAACATCTCAGGAAATGTTATGGGGTTTCTAATCAAAATATGTCCTTTATGTTACAAAACAGGGCATTGATTTCATACATGTCCATTGTAGAGGACACCAGGACTTAAATCATGTTTATCAGACATTTTAGGAGAAACAACAAGTCAATAGGGAAAGAAATTACATATCAATATACCTATGAAATATAAGATATTATGAAAATGTTGCCAACTATTACTCCCATTATTACACTTTTTTTTCACATTAATATGCAAATTAGATACAGTGAATAGACACATTGCATTGAATGGGAAAACCCATGTATGGTCATTTTACATTTACCCACATAAGTAAAATGGTATATCAATGTATTCCATTATATCTTTCATTACATAGTTGAGATTCATCTTTAAACAAAGTTTGGTTAAAAATATCCTGAAACCTAAAAATTGATTGGTGAAAATGAAAAAAAAAAAGATAAATAAAATCCCATTGTTTTTGCATATACATGCATGTAGTTTCATGTCATTTTATTTTTTAAACATAGTCCTGGCTTCCACTACAGAGGACATAGCATAACATATAAATAAAATTTCATTTTTCAAAAAAAAAAGGAAATTCCATTTGTTTCTTATGCTCTAAACAATGTAATGACATGAAAAAATACTAAATTAATTTTTTTCCCTGGATCTTTCATGGCTAAGTGCAAAGTTTGAAGAAAATAAAGATGGTGAAAAGGAGTTGAGGCTCTTATATTATTTATGAGTTTAATTAGCCTTAGACTTTTGCTTCATTGATTCTTGAAGCTCACTATTAGTTCTCTAACCTTTGCATTCCCAAACTGCATTCAGTTCATCTTGCTCTGTGCCTGTGGGCCAAATTTTAGACATTCATTTTATATCCTTTTGGCTTCAGCAATGGAGGTCCAAACAAGTCTCATATGTTCTAGTATGTCCTTTGTGTGACTTTTGCTTCCTTGTTTCTTGAATTTCATTTTTACTAATTCTTAACTGCATTCCTATTAGGGGTGCAACGGTTCAAATTGCTCACGGTTCGGTTCGTATCACGGTTTTAAGGTCACGGTCTCGGTACGGTTCGGTATGTGCTATGTTCCGGGAAAATAGGACTATTGTCTAAAAATAAAGAATATAAGAACAAATAATCAAACTACAAGCAACAGCACAAATAAATAACTTTTCAGGTTTTTCAGGAAAAAACTTTTCAGGTTTTTCAGGTATCTAACAGTAGTTTTCAGGTACAGAAAAAAAGAAAATGAAAATGGACAAAGTAATCAAAATATAAAATAACACTGCATATTATCTTTACTGTATAAAATAAATAAAGATTAATCATTTTTGAAGTTACAAAATCTATTCAATCAAGAGCAGTGAGTGATTTCTTTGTCATTTGTTGTTTGATTTAACATTAAAAACAGGCAGCAGGAATATTTTTTCCCCTTCAAGTCATGCACGATCCAGTACATATACTGTTACAAATGCGCTGTCTTTCTCGACTATTATATGTTCACTTAAGACATAACCGACTATGTTTGCTAGGATACTCGCCAAGACGGGCATGCTGACATAATTTTTGTATGAATTTGTCCGCTGAAGCACAAGACTTGAAAGAGAACTCGGTATTTGCGCGCTGACTGAAATAAGCGTGTGCGCGCTTCGGATGAGCGCACACAAATCTTCTCACAGCGCGCACGAGTTCTCTTTCGCGTCTTGCTATTAAATGTTTAAATCAACAAGTCTTAAATGAGTTTAGTTTAAACACAGATAGCAACGTGTGCTGTTCAGGTCTCACCTGCGCTCGCGCGCTATCAACACCCGGGTGATGACGGTGTAAGTGACTGGACATTCGAGCATACGGCACTCGCAGTGAACCAAGTTTACAAAGAGTTACTGTTTTGTCCACGCTTTTTGATGATCGCTGTTGTAACGTTTTAGGAAGCCAGAATGCGCATCCATCGACTGAAATATACATTATCTGAACTCTGTCTGTCTTCCACATTGCTATTTTCAAGAAACCATATTAGCCTATATGCGTCGTCATTCGAGATGAACCGCGGTGCAAGTGCGTGCCGAACCGTAGGTGGAGAACGGTACGGTTCGATTTTTTACCGAGCACCCCTAATTCATATACTCTTGCTCCGTGCCAATGAGCTAAATTTTAGACATTTTTTGTTGTTGTTGACATTTTACACATTTCTGACATTATGAGACCGATACTCTCATTTCTGGTGTATATCCATGATACCTATTTTTTAGTGCATTTATAATTTTAAAAAAATATATTGGGTTGAGAGCACATTTAGCACATAGAAAGAAAATAATGTCAGAGAGCACATTTAGAGCTGCTCCAGTGCAGCAGTACAGTAATCACGTTGTTTTCCTGTAATAATGTAAACCACTCTTATACATTACCACACTGTGGCATCTGTCAGTCGTTATTAAGCAGAGAAACACATGATATAGGATTAGAGAAAACTCCATCCCTCTTGTTTTCTCTTCCCTTCTGTTCTCCCACACATTACATCATTACACTTCAAAATAGTAGTCAATAATACAATTCTTCTCATGAACACATTTCACCCCTTTTTAAAGAACAGAGTAGGCTGCAGCCTAGGGGCCCCACGTGTGCAGGGGGCCCCGGATTGGCCAGACCTTTTTTTTTATTATTTTAAATTTACTTCAGCGCGAACCAAAAAAGGCCCTCATTGGCCCATAAGAAACATTTAAAAAACAAAATAAGCAGGTGATTGGACAGATGTGACATTTGGGTAACATCTGTCCAATCAGCTGCTGATCAAATCATATCAATCATTTCAATTTACGTCACTGCTATTGCTAGTAGACGGCATAGCGGCAAAATGTCCGAAAGAAAGTACGATAGTGGAGCACAAAAAAATGGAAAATACAAAGGTTAAAAAAAGAACAGCGTGAACAAGATATACTGAAAAAAAAATCCCTAAATTGACTTGATACTTAAAGGCATTGGATACATCAAGACAGAAGTGGCGAAGTCACGCAGTTCATGAGTGAGAGGTAACGGCAGGAAATCAAAACATTCGCCTATCATTCATCGACCTCAAATATTGCTAATCACTTGAAACATGTAAGTAGTAGCAACTTTACAAGTCCGCTAATGTTAGCGTAGTCCTAGATAAATGTGTGCTATAATTTGGCTCATATCCAAGTGTTTGTGTGGAGAGCGCACTTATTACTGCATGACATGGAGGCAGTGCGATCACTTAAAATACTCAGTCACTTTGGTCATACAGTTACAAAATGTAAAGGGTCTACTTTTATTTATGTAAACTCACAATAACAGCAAAACCTTGTGCTTTTGTAAAATGAAAACAACTAGGATGCGCGGCCCTCACACAAAGAGCAGCCTAGGGGCCCCGGACCACCTTAAAGCTACAGTTCGTGCGCGGCCCTCACACAAAGAGCAGCCTAGGGGCCCCGGACCACCTTAAAGCTACAGTTCGTAAAATCTGCCACTTGAGGGCGCACTACAAAAACAATAACAATCGCGTGGTTTGATGACGCTAAGAAGGTGCGTGGAATGATGGGATTTGTTGTCTTCTACCCAACCGCTGACGGCCATCAATCCGACGGAAAGATAAATCATGGATTTAACGGATGAGGTAAAGTTTTATAAATGTTGTGTTTGATGTCATAGTTTTATTATATTGAATTAGACCCGAGTAATGGAAGGTTTACATCGAAATTTTTAGTCATAGATGTTAGAATGTTTGTCCAATTCGATGGTGTGGTACAGCACAGTTTCAAGTGTTCAAATCAATAATAATAAATGTTATTTTGAACTTACCAATATCATTTGCAATAATAATTGATTCATATTTCTGTATAACACTAACTGTATTTATTTACATTGTTTAACTTGTCAGGTGAAATAAGGCAGTGTAAATAAATCAGTAAATAACCAAATGCAATAACACTGCACCTGCATAAACTTTAGTCTTCAAGAAAACACATTTTTAATATATAAAATAAAGCATGATGAATTCCAACTTCATTATGACCTAAGAATATGCACTTCACATAGTTATGTAAACTATTAAAAACATTTGATATATTTTAAATTGTATATAAACGATTACCACTTGTTCAACAAATATATACACTCGTGTACATTCAAACACAATAAGTGGGCATACATAGCAAACGCGAGTTCAACGATTTGCGCGAGTAGATTACATACAAATTCAATGCAGAGACGCGATCAGACTATGGATCAGACGCGTCCTCGCGCGGGTCTAGAGACGCGATGCCCCGCGTTTGGCGTGTATGCCTCTTGTCCCAAACTCTTCTTGGGTCGTTTGGTTGGCCCGTACGCTTACGTTTACGGGAGATGTCCTTGTCGACAGAACCAGCGGCAGATGGTAAACAGTAATTATGTTCCATAAATAAGTAACACAATCCACTATAAAACATGCAAGAAGTAAATAAGGAACTGCTTGAAGCAAGCTAGTGGTTTGCTGGACGCTAGACACTACTTCCGCATTTGTCCACCACGACACTGTTGTCATGTGGTTTCTACGTCAGTAAAGGCGGTAACAAAGGGTAACTGACGTCATTGACAGGCGACTGCACTGCCCCGTGTCACTGTTTAGAATGGGAATTTTCTCATGATTTAGAAGTAGTTGAAAACATTAGAGATATTGTTAGTAATCAGCTGGACAAAATATATAACACTAGCCTAGTGGTTTTTGGATATTTTACTGCAAAAATATTACATATCGTACCTTTAATCCGCCCCTGTGTACAGCAGCTAAATGTTTTCACAAACAAATAAAAAAAGACATTAAGCCAGTTCAAATAGAGAAACATCTGATTTGGTCAAACTTTTAATTAGCTTTAATTCTAATGAACTTATGAATCTTCATACTATGGAATCAGATTGATGAAGATGGAGGGTCTTCTGTTTGTCTGTACGTCTGTGNGTTGTCATGTGGTTTCTACGTCAGTAAAGGCGGTAACAAAGGGTAACTGACGTCATTGACAGGCGACTGCACTGCCCCGTGTCACTGTTTAGAATGGGAATTTTCTCATGATTTAGAAGTAGTTGAAAACATTAGAGATATTGTTAGTAATCAGCTGGACAAAATATATAACACTAGCCTAGTGGTTTTTGGATATTTTACTGCAAAAATATTACATATTGTACCTTTAATCCGCCCCTGTGTACAGCAGCTAAATGTTTTCACAAACAAATAAAAAAAGACATTAAGCCAGTTCAAATAGAGAAACATCTGATTTGGTCAAACTTTTAATTAGCTTTAATTCTAATGAACTTATGAATCTTCATACTATGGAATCAGATTGATGAAGATGGAGGGTCTTCTGTTTGTCTGTACGTCTGTGCCTTTAAAAAAATTGCAATGTAAAAATTATTTTATTATCACAATATTTTTGCTTACATCTGTTGCACTTTTAACAGTTATTTGTACTTCAATTTATTTATCATTAAGTTCAGATTGGTACCAGCACTTTTTCAGTAAGATCCTTCAGCATTTACATCATGAAAGAAGATCTGAATACTATTTTGGCTGACAAATGGTTTTTAGTAGGTTGAAACAACAGTGTGAGATGTTCTTCTTGCTTGCTCATAAAACATATTTTTCAGATATATGTCTTGAAGGACTTGTGATGTTGTGATATACTCACTGATGTTGATGTGCTTTTGAGCACTGACCCCTAGTGCACTTTAAAGAAGAACTAATGTAATGAACTCACAAAGTTGACCAAGAAACAGCACATGTGTAATTCTTGTCCGTGAATGCATGTGTGTTTGCTGAGGACTGGTTTCTTGTTTTGTTGGTTCTGGATTTTTGTATTGGATATTCATGAAATTGCATTCAGACATTCTCGAACGCATTCATGTGTCATACAAGAGCTTCCTTGTTCCTAGAATTCCATGTTAGTGAATTCCCCAAACGGCATTCAGATCCTCTTCCTCTGTGCCTGTGGAACAAATTTGACACATTTTAGACATTCATTTTTATATCCACTTGGCCTCAGTAAAATACAATTAATTGCTTTTATGCTCTTTTAAAGCAGCTTTAAAAACACAATAGTGTTATTATTCAGCTCACCTTAGTTCAATGTTGGTTCAATTCAGTTCAATAACTGTGTAGAGTTCATCAGTTATCAAATGAGTTAAATTCAGCTGTAAGCAGCTCTACAAAAGACAATAGAATCATTATTCTGCTCGGGTCAGTTCAATGTTGATTTAATTCAGTTCAATAACAGTGTCAATGTTGCAAAATTTGTCAATTATGAAACTATTTCGATTCAGCTATAAAGCAACTCTACAGAAGACAATGGTGTCATCATCCAGCTCAATTCAAGTTCTGTTTTCAGTCAGTCCATTGTAGGAAACAATTTGCAACAGTTTTCTATCGTTCATCAGCAGTGAAGCAGCTCTTTTTTGCACATGCAGCTTCTGAATGACTGTGTGCTGTAGATAAAGACAATTTATATCTATATATTCATAACGGCATAATGCGGGAGTTTTGCTCGTTCATTCTGGTGAGCGTCTACATTCCTCCGCAAGCGCACGTGAGCTCAGCTTTACAGATACTCGCTGATATGATCACAGAGAGCGAGCAACAACACCCGGACTCTGTTCTAATCATTCTCGGGGACTTTAATAAAGCGGTTCTCTCACTTGAACTTCCAAAATACAGACAGCATGTTACTTGTCCCACCAGAGACAGTAATACACTGGATCACTGTTACACAGCAATAAGGGATGCATGTCACTCTGTCCCACGGGCAGCTTTGGGGCTCTCTGATCACTGTCTAGTTCATCTCATACCGACCTACAGGCAGAAACTGAAATCAGCTAAACCTGTAGCAAAGACTGTAAAGAGATGGACCACCGAAACATAGCAGGCTTTACAATCCTGTTTCGAATGGACTGATTGGAGTGTTTTTGAAGCTGCTGCCAGCGATCTGGACGAGCTCACAGAGACTGTTACATCATATATCAGTTTCTGTGAGGATTTGTGCATTCCTACAAAGACTCATTTCACTTACAACAATGACAAACCCTGGTTCACTGCAAAACTCAGCCAGCTCCGTCAGGCCAAAGAAGATGCTCGCAGAAAAGGGGACAGAGTCTTGTACAAACAGGCCAAATACACACTGGAAAAGGAGATTAGAGTGGCAAAGAGGAATTATTCTGATAAACTTCAGTTCTCTTCTAATGACACAGCTTCAGTGTGGAAAGGTCTCAAAGACATCACCAATTACAAGACACCATCCCCCAGCTCTGTGGCAAATCAACACCTGGCAGACGATCTGAACGAGTTTTATTGCAGGTTTGAGAAATCACCATC
>RJVU01061998.1:925092-961236 GCA_003731715.1 Anabarilius grahami | reverse complement strand
GACCAGACACAGGAACAGTTTCTTCCCTCAGGCAATCCATCTCATGAACACTTGACAAACACGGAACACACAACACTATTACACATTATTTACTTAAAACACTTATTTATATTTCAAATTTGCACACATAACTGTACATACAATTGTCTATATTATATATTGTTTTTTTTTTTTTGTTTGTTTTTTTNTTTGCACTTTGTCTATCTTGTAAATTTGTATATTATTATTTTATTATGTGTCGTGTCTTGTCGCTGTCACTCTGTTGCACTGTGGAGCTTCTGTCACTAAAACAAATTCCTAGTATGTGTAAACAACATGCCTGGCAATAAAGCTCTTTCTGATTCTGATTCTGATAAAAAGAGTATTACATTTTAATTTATTTCTTTTTTATGGGAAATCAGTACTCACTTGTGCCCCAGTACAGATGAAAGGCTGGAATGCAGTTTGGGTATGCAAAGAATCAGTGAAATGAAAATCAAGGAACAAGGAAGCAAAATTAATGCAAATGCTGTAATGGAGCATAAAAGCAATTAAGAAGAGGAAGAGGAAGAGGATCTGAATGCCGTTTGGGGAATTCACTAACATGGAATTCTAGGAACAAGGATGCAAAACTCTTGTATGACACATGCATGTGTTCGAGAATGTCTGAATGCAATTTCATACATGAGAAATCACTGCAAAATGCAAAAACATCCACACAGATCCTGAACAGCATATCAGGGCCCATAAATCTACCGGCAATGGATACAGAGGCAGTCTGGCAGACCTACGAACAGCACTGGTTTTCTGACAAACAGAGCATGTAGCACAGTGTGTGAGTACGTCAGTACGCAAGGAAGGCCAAAAGAAGTGAGAACTGAGTCTTTGGTATGTTTTCTGATGTGCAAGATGTCCTGCCCATGGTACACTCTCAGAAAAAAAAGGTACAAAAGCTGTCACTGGGACGGTACCCTTCTGGTACCAATATTTACCTACTACTAATATGGTCTCTTAAGGTACAAAGGTGTACCGTTTGAAAGGGTACTGCCCCAGTGACAGCTTTTGTACCTTTTTTTCTAAGTGGTCACCTAAAAATGAAAATGACCCCATAATTTACTCACCCTCAAGCCATCCTAGGTGTATATGACTTTCTTCTTTCAGACGAATAAAATCAGAGTTATATTAATAATCATAGATGCTCCCAAGCTTTATAATGGCAGTGCACGGAAACCACCTGTTTGAAACTCAAAAAAGTGTATACACTGTAGAAATACATTTTCAAACAGTTTTATTGCTGTGGCGTTTTTTTGCAGCATGGGATAGTGCATAGTGCATTGTCCAATAGTGCATTGTACTATGCACTAGCCTCCTTTTTATACCATAGCTGAAAATGGCCAGTTATGAACTCCACATATCTTGCAAAAGTCATTTTAATACCCTCCATCTCACTTCCCAATACTCCAGCCAAAATCATCACCTGGTAGCTCCTTGCTGACATCGCAGTCTTGTTGGAAATCCATCCATTTAGACAATCCATTGTAGTACGGCATTAGTCAGTGAATAAAACTATTTAAAAATGAGTCTTCATGTCTTTCTACACCCACTGTAAATGTTTCTCTTTGTGAGGTTTGGTTAGTGGTGGCTAAAATGCATCTTTACGCACAACTGCCAGCCTGCATGGAGAGCTTCTTGAGACTACAGAGACACCAGCAGCTTCAAATACCTGTTTTCTGCTCAACACTGGCTTTTTTTTAATAGCTGCCCTTTTAATACACTTAATTTTTTTGACAGGAACTTTCCTTAATAAGCCATTATCTGAGTTCTGCTGTGTTCTAAATCACTCACAAATCTTAAGATAATTTGATAATCTCCATTCAGTTTTCACACAATATTAGTTCATGCCTTTTGCACAACATTGCACCATTTCATGCTTTTCATCTTCAGAAAGATCTTTCTTTGTCAGGCCGCCATGGACACGCCCTTCAATGAAAATTCAGATTAGACAGACCTTATATGATGTGCTTCTGGTTAAAACTATGTAGAGTTAATCACAGTGTAAAACACTCAAAGGCCTTTAGATTAGACTGACCAAATAAGATGTTGATCTGATTAAAGCTCTAGAGGAGTTTGTTAAACAACGTGAGGAAATGGCAAAACCTGCCAAAATTTTGCGGAGAAAATTCAAAATATCTCACTTACTGTTGGGTTTACAGATTTTGCACCCAGGGGCTTTTTTGGTCTGTTATATCTGTCTAACTAATTTCATAACTATACGTGAAATGTAGCGCAAAGGGAGCTTAATTGAAATTTTGTAGGTGGCGCTATCAAGCCATTTTGCCACACCTAATTCTGAAACCCATATCAGGCGTAAATTTTCACCACTTCTGACACGTGTGCAAAGTTTCATGAGTTTTCGAGCATGTTTAGGCCCTCAAAAATGTGATTCATTTCAGAGAAGAAGAAGAATTGGCCGAGTAATTACAATAGGGTCCTCACACCATCGGTGCTTGGGCCCTAATAAACAGTGCTTTCCAGGTTTTTCAGGTAGGTCTAACATTAGTTTTCAGCTACAGAAATTGAATAAAGTAATCGAATGTAAAATAACATTGCATATTTGACTGTATAAATTAAAGATTAATCCTTATTAAAGTTACAAAAGCTATTCAATCAAGAGCGGTGAGTGATTTCCTTGTCTTTTTTTGTTTTATTAACATTAAAAACACAGGAATATTAGGATGCTGTCACTTTAAGACAATGCCCGGATCCAGTACACGTTCAACCGACTATGTCTGCTATGATACTCACCAAGACAGACATGTTGACATAATTTTTGTGTGAATTTGTCTGTTCAAGCACAAAACTTAAAAGAGAGCTCAATATTTGTGCGCTGTCTGAGACGCGGGTTTGTGCACTTCGGATGAGCGCACACAAATCTTCTCACAGTGCGCGTGAGTTCTTATTCGCGTCTTCTGGTTCTTGAATGTTTAAATTGGCAAGGCTTAAATTAGATTATTTTAAAGGTGGGGTAAGCGAAATTTCAAAAATAAGCTGTTTGGAAGTTAGTCGGACTGACACACCAGCAAACAAAGAACAACAAACGTGTAGCCAATCAGCATTAGGGGGCGTATGACGGTCAAGGATAGAGAACGAGCAAGAGATTTGAAGAAAGACTGCAGACTGCTTTCCAGCGCTGGAGAGAGTTAGTGGGAAGGCCTGAAAACAGATGCGGAGGCTGCTTTGATTACGAAATGCCATTTCATTGATTACGATTAGATTCTGTTACAAGGTGAGGTTGCGGTAGAGACGAGGCGTTCACAGACTTCAACAAAACAGGGTATTTATTAACAGCGAAGGAGACAGAACAACCATACACACATTTAAATTGAGCGTCAGCGTTAGTTCAGGCAGGCCTCGTAGTCAAGCTCCGCTATCAGCTGATTCGCAAATTCCAACCCCACCCATATCAGCTGATCCGATTTCTATGGACTCCATTGGCAACTCTAAAATAAGGCGCATTACTTAAACGCAGCTTCCGTGTCTCTGCCTGCTTGGCTGCTTTCACTGCACGCTGCTTGCAACCCACCTCCTCCCCGGCTCCTCCTTAAACAAAATTTTGTCTCTTGTAATTTTTTTACTTAAGTGGTCCTGACTGAACTAACAATAAGAACCGACAGGGAGTGAGTCCAACTAAAAGGGAGTGCTAATGATGAGGAACAGGTGCAGGGAATCCAGGAGGAGCGGGAAAGCTGATGAGGGAAGTGCAAACAGGTGATGAACAGGGAGGAACATGGGAAATGGAGTCCGGGGCAGGCGTGGTTGAAACATCTGTTTTGTACGTTAATTTTTTTTTGTGCTTTCTTGTCGTTCGTTCATCATTTGCGCTTTATTTTTCGTAAAGCATTATTTTGTTGCATGTCAGCTGTGATAAATAGCCATCCACTCTCACATTGCCTGTGTACCAGAGGCTAGTAAGAGATGTGCAGGTAAACCACTGCACACTGATGACCGCTAGAGAATGCGGTGTTTAGCGTCATTGTTAGTGCACTTGGCGAGCGAGATACGAGACCGACGCGGTGCAGGGTGGCTAGGATTTGAGGGTGAGTTTTGGAGGCGGACCAATGAAGAGAGAGGTGTTTGTTTGGGTTTATTTCAAATATCAACAATGCCCAGCAGTGTTTTTTTAAAATATTGCTTACCCCACCTTTAAACACAGATAGCAACGTGTGCTGTCTCACCCAGGTAATGACGGCGTAAATGATTGCTCATATTCAAGCATACAGTACAGCAATCGCATTGAACAAAGTTTACAAAGAGTGACTGTTTTGTCCACATATTTTTGATATTTGATATATTTTAGCCGAACTCTGTCTGTCTGTTTTACACGTTGTTATTTTTAACAAACCATATTATAGATGCATCGGCAGATTTAAGTTGAACCGCGGTGCAAGTGCATGCCAAACCGTGAGTGGAGAACAGTACGATACGATTTTTCTTTACGGTTCAATAAATAGGAGTGCAACCAAGAACCGTTACACACTTATTATTTACATATAAAATACCTATTATGTTATTCATGATTAAGTAGTATCATCTTTTTAAAGAAACTTGTTTTTACCATAGTTACGTAAGGCAAAAGAAATGAAATGCACGGAATTTCAGCAACTTCTGCTCACATATTTAAAGGCTGTTATTGGATAATTGAGGGTAAACGTCATATTATGCAATTCATTACTTTACAGAGAGCTTACAACCTTCTGCATTCTGCCTTAAGAACAAATGGTGCAACCAAATAAAGTACAGAGTTAGTTACAAACCAGCTTGTAGTTACAAAGCCTCTAATGTGGACTTGATTCACAACACCACAATCATTTTCAATGCTAAAGTATTTATACCAAGTGAAGAAGTGCATACTATACTTCTAGTGTTCTCCATTATAATGACGTTAGAGCTTGTGGAAAAGAAAACTAAAATGGATTGTATTGCCATTCAGCCATTGATTAGCAGCAAATAAATTGCATTTAATAAAATGTGACTATTCTTTTATGATTTGGATCAATCCCTATGTCTATGGAAAAAAATCTGAAAATGTTTTTATTTTTTACTTTGTCTGTCTTTCAAAGTTCAAAATCTAAGAAGGATATGCATACTCATCTTTGGAGGCAGTAAATAAGATGTAAAACTTTATTTATATAGCATCTTTTAAAACAAAGTGTTTACAAAGTGCTTTAAAGTAGACATATGGAAGAAGAAAAATAAACCTTCACAAAATGATTTAGGTGATGTGCATCTACATGATCTTTCTATATGATGAATAGAGATAAAAATTAATTCCCATTAATAAACCCATCACATCTTTTTTTGTGCATTTTGCTTCTCTATGTGAATTCTTTTCCTTTCTTCTTCCTCTTTATATCTGTTCTCCTTGTCGATTTTCTTCTTCTCTTCTTCTTTCAATCTCTGCATGTTTCTCTCATTTTCTATTTTGTCATATTGTTCCTGGAGTGCTCGTTTTTCTGCTTCGTTTCTATTGCGCTCCTCCGCTATTTTTTTCTCCTCTTTCAATCTCTCTAATTCACTTTCTAGTTTTAATGATTTAAGTTCTCCCGCAATATCTTTTTTTTCCTCTTCAGTTTGTTTCTTTCCCTTCTCAGCTTCTTCAGCTCTTTTGCGTTCCTTTTCTTCACCAGATTTATTATTTCCCATTTTGAAAGGTTTTAAGATGGAAATCTGTTATGAGAGAGAGAGAGAGAGAGAGACTATTAAAGAATTAGAAATCTACAAAGTACATTTATCACAAATCTCCTGTTAATATGCTATATGTAAGGGGTGTAAATATTTACTGTGATTTACTGTTCCACATCTGTTGTAAAAGTGAGCATATAATCTAAGATTGCCTCTGTGGCACATTATTACATATTATATATATATATATATATATATATATATATGATTTTTTTTGCCACTTCCTGACAANGATTTGTTTAAAAGATCTTTTCATTTATATCTGTAATCACACAATAATCAAACCACTAAATGCTAAGCATTTATCATAATTTAGAAAGTACCTTAAAGTGTACCGTTTACTGATGACCGTTTCTTTGCTCAGGTTTTTCTCAGTTTCTGTCTTCTGTATCCTGGAGGAGACATCGATGGATGTGTTATGTAAAATAAACTGGTTGTATGCTTAATATTCCTTAGTTATAAATAGATGTTTTTAGTTGTATAGGTCAATCTTAAAATGAATATGTGTGTTTCATTTATATTTAAATTGAAATGCCAACTTTCATGTATTTTCATAACCTGTAATATATTTTCATATTTGTAATGCATTATGATTTGTTGTTGATGACTTACTGATTATAATTATTAGACTGTTACCACATTCTGTGGAAGATGCAATAAAATTTTGGAAAAATATTTACATCTGTCAGAGCATAAGTTCTAAATGTGAAAAAAAACAAAAAAACAATTTTGCATAACTTTTTAAACAACATACCTTTTTCTTCTAGATTCTTCAGTAGTTTTTGTGTCTTAGCCTGTCCAGTTCTTCAGGTACAGCTGCTGTGTGTAAACTATACCAGAGCATGACACTTTTATAGAGGGCTGGCTGAGGTGGGTGTGGCAATGCTGTGATTTGACAGATCTATCATCGATCAGCCAATGAGACTGCAGTGTTGAGAAGAACATGACAGGTGTGTTATTTTAGCATTACCATTAAGATGAACAAGAGAATCTTATATAGTCTTTATGTTAATGTTAACTACCAGTTTTAGTATTTTCTAAAAAATTGCCTCAAACTTTCACTTAAACATGAAGCACTCACGTCGCTTCATAAAATTGATTTTAAGCCACTGGAGTCACATGGAGTAGTTTAAAGGATTAGTCCACTTTTAAATAAACTTTTCCTGATAATTTACTCAACCCCATGTCATCCAAGATGTCCATGTCTTTCTTTCTTCAGTCGAAAAAAGAAATTGAAGTTTTTGATGAAAACATTTCAGGATTATTCTCCATATAGTGGACTTCAATGGGCACCAAAGAGTTGAAGGTCAAAATTAGTTTCATTGCAGCTTCAAATTGTTCTGCACGATCCCAGATGAGAAATAAGGGTCTTATCTAGTGAAACCATCGCTCATTTTCTGAAAAAAATAGAAAATTATATAAGTTTTATCCATGAATGCTCATCTTGAACTAGCTCTCTTCTTCTTCTTCTCTATTTGAATTCCAGCATTGTAGACACTGCTAAGCGTAATACTGCCCTCCACAGGTCAAAGTTTTGAACAAATTTTTATATGCAGTATGCTAGTTCAATAGTATATAACAATAGTTCAAACTTTGACCTGTGGAGGGCAGTAATACGCTTAGCAGTGTCTACAATGCTGGAATTCTAATAGAGAAGAAGAAGAGAGCTAGTTCAAGATGAGCATTTATGATTAAAACTTAAATAATTTTCCATTTTTTTCAGAAAATGAGCGATTTTTTTCTCTAGATAAGACCCTTATTTCTCGTCTGGGATCGTGTAGAACAATTTGAAGCTGCAGTGAAACTAATTTTGACCTTCAACTGTTTGGTGCCCATTGAAGTCTACTATATGGAAAAAAATCCTGGAATGTTTTCATCAAAAACCTTAATTTCGACTGAAGAAAGAAAGACATGGACATCTTGGATGACATGGGGGTGAGTAAATTATCAGGAAAAGTTTATTTAAAAGTGGACTAATCCTTTAATGATGTTTTTCCTACACTGTAAAAAATAAATGTATTTTTACAGAGAAAAAACAGTAGAATTTAACAGTAATATCACATTTTGATAGGAACAGGGAAATTCCATAAAAATGCATACATTACACCAAATATACATTTAACCTGTTGTTCAACTGATTATATGCGTTACTGAAAAAAATGGCATTTTCCTTTAATTAAAAGTAATTGTTATGTTAGTAACCTTACATGTCCTTAAAAAACTTTCATAAATTGGCTAATGTTTTTTCAGAGTTAGGGAAAATGTTTTTTTACAGAGAAAAAACTGTAGAATTTAACAGTCATGTAACTTTTTGATCAGAACTGTGAATTTCCAAAAAAACGCGTACATTGACAGCAGATGTAGCTTACATTTTGTCAGCTATTTAACTGATTATAATATGTGTTACTGGAGTACACGTAATTTGTGGTGGCACGGGTGAGTTCGTCCCCACCACGTTTTCAAATACCTCACTGCACGGATGTACCCAATAACGATTTTAGGTAGCAGAGCATTCATATCATTCGTTTTCGTTTGTTGAAACTGGCGCCGCGTTCGTTCCGTAGGTAGAATAGGGAAGGCGTAGAACATTCAGCGTAAGCGTTATGAAGAATGCGGAAGCGGAAAGTACGTTCAAGGCGATATTTTGTTTATAAAGCATAAACGGTTGTATTTTTTTCGAAAATGACCGATCGTTTCGCTAGATAAGACCCTTATTTCTCATCTGGGATCGTTTAAAGCTCTTGAAGCTGCACTGAAACTGCAGTTTGGACCTTCAATCTGTTGGTAGCCATTGAAATGCACTATAAGGAGAAAAATCCTGGAATGTTTTCCTCAAAAACCTTCATTTCTTTTCGACTGACGAAAGAAAGACATGAACATCTTGGATGACATGGGGGTGAGTAAATTATCAGGAAAAGTGTATTTAAAAGTGAACTAATCCTTTAACGCTATTGCAGAGACCCTGCATTTGTTGTGGTGAAATCACAAAATAAAATGCACACAAATGTGTTCGTATTCTTGATAAACAATCATGGATTAAGATTCAGCTACCAGCCCGTTGAAGCTCACCAGCCGTACAGATGATAAAAAAATTTGATCTATCAATAAAATAAAATCAATAACTGAAATTGATTTCTGTGCATCATGTTATTGCACATATTTCACATAACACCTTGTTGGCAGAGGCCATTTATACTAGCTCCACCCACCAATGTCTGGTTAGCGTAGACAACACCAAAAAAAATACAATAAACTAGTTTCAGTTGGCATATGGGTGTAGGGCATGAAGCAATATATGTCGGCCTTTGCTACAAGCGACCCGAGTTCATATCTGCCTTATGCCGAACTCATTTTCCTCTTTTTTCCCATCAAACTGAAAAAACATTCGTTTTTTAATTAAAATGAAGGAAATATTTTAAAATATAAGGTCCTCGCGGGCAGTGGCGCCTGCAGCCGTACGCTAGTTAATGCCGTTTTTATTTTTTACTTAATTTTTAAATTGATTATTAAAATCTTTCTGTGTACTCTCATGATATATTAAGAAAGCAAGAGAGAAAGGTTTTCTTTTTATGTGTTGTAAAATCAAATGTGTTTATGTGTGTGTGTGCATGGGTGGGCGTGGGGGATAAGGGTGAAAAGAAATCTGATTGGCTAGTTTAGTTTTGTCGCTTTTGTTCACACATGAAAAATGACATTACAGATAGTAAATGTTTAAAAACAGGCTAAAAATGTTTAAACGCTCTCTAAAACAGCTAAACTTGATTGAAACATTTGCAAAAGGCCTAAAAATATTGAGTAGGGATGGAGAAATGAAGCCTCTTAAATCTTTGAAGCTTTTCTCTGAATGTTTCGGGAAAAGTTTCAAAGTATCAAGAGTGTCAAAAACAGTGCCATCTTGTGGCAGGTAAAATTTACAGCAGCCATAAACCTGAGTGCGCAGCTCCGTTGTTTTATCCGTTAAGCACAAATAAAAGCCTGACGACGCTAAATGAGTTCAGATAATATAATTCACATATTAAAGTGTGGCAATAAATTTAATTTAACAACAAAAACAATAATTATAATAATACTAATATTACCTTCTGAGTTGTTTAAGGCAAGTACATTGTACTGTTATTTTATTGTTTTACCGGTTATATGACAGAATATGACAATGTAATATATTTTTTTGTTATATATTTAAAATGTTAGTAAATGGATTTGAACTCCGTGGTCTGGGTTCAAACATTATGAAAGCATTCACGTGAATGGAAAGAAAGTGAGACAATACGTATGCACATTTCGGGACAAAGCCGCTCAGAGATAACGTTAAAAAACAGGAAAAGGAACAGGAAAGAGACAGTCGATTTGGACAGCATTAGATCGTTCCCACCAACGCAATAATTGATTCAAGAGCGTTTTGCGGACAGCAAAAAAAATAAAAAAATAAAAAAATTTGTCCGTTTCTATATTTGCAGGCATGTTTTTTTTTAAATCATGCAACGAAAAGGACGTCCTAACCTCACTCCGAACTTAGAGGCTGACATTTTTTCGGGAATCCCACGGGTCACGGGATTCCCGTGGGATTCCTGCAGGATGGGAGTCGTCTTTGCTATTAATCACGGGATTTGGACGGTAGCCTACAGGATAAATGATTAACGGGAGCAGACGGGAGCGGGAATCAACCAATAGCAAAGACGTCAAAAAAAGAAAAAAGTAAATGCACCATTTTGTAGTTTCCTTTTAATACGCCTACAATGTAACGCAATTAAAAAATAACTACACGACCCAGCCGTCCCAGAAGCCAAAAAACTATAAATGTAAACTATAAATGTATTGTTTACTCAACAATAAATGAGTAAAATGCAGCTTTATGTGCTGTTTGGGTTTATTAAACTATTGTAGACATGGTGTGAACTATTCGTTTTTCTTTTATTTGCTGTCTTCCATTTTCTGGAGAAAATCTAGAAACGGGCTCAGCAGCTGGTCTAAAACAGGATGGAGAGCAGATTAAATCAAATTCTATGTATTAACTAAACACTAATTGAAGAAAAAAATATATGGGAGCGGTACAGGAGCGGGAGTCAGTTTAAACAGGAGCGGGATGGGAGTGGGAGTCAATTTACCAGGAGCGGGATGGGATGGGATTATTTTTTAAACTTTGGTCTGGGAGTGGGACGGGACAAGATTTCTTTCTATGGGAGTGGGACGGGACAGGAGTGAAAATCCACTCCCGTGTCAGAACCTTACTGTAACGTGAGCAAATCAGGTCCTGCAGAGACCTTGTGTGCGTTGCCTGTTTTAGCCACTGTGTGGCGCCAATAACTCTGTTTACATCCAGTCACGCAATCCCATCGCTGCAACTAACATTACCTTAATTTTTGTGCCAGCGCCGGAATAAATGCTGCGTTTTCATCTCCACTGGCAGGTAGTATCTTGATTAACTTAATAATGATGAACTTAAGCCTTGATTCGTGTCGCGTTTTTTTTTTTTTTTACAGCATTGTTTAAATAAAAAATGGTGGAGGCCTTCGTTTACATCAGAGACAGGACAACAACAACAACCCACAACACTGTGCAATTACCGGGAAATATTTTGTATTTTTGATTTTTTAAATCGTCTCCAAAATCAGAACGAGGTCTGTGGTACGTTGTCTAAATTTATCTGTAGCAACCCAAATTTAGCTACCCTCTCATTGTGTAAAACTGTTTCTTTTAAAAAAAGAAACACATTTCTCAAGGACACGTGGAGTAATGCGCGAAAATTGGTGAACAAACGGAAGGAAGAAGGACACATGGAAAATGGTATGCATGTTTAACCTCACTTTTACTTCTAATTAAAATTCTTACAATTGAGATGTGTAACCATTCTCTCTCTCTCTCTCTCTCTCTCTTTTTTTTTTTTTAAGGGACCAAGATGCAGAATGAATTGGAGTTGTACCCATTGGTCTGTCCAAACCTTTGTGTGTGGAAGAATTGCAATGCAATGATATTAAATAGATTTGTTGATGTTGTGTTTTATACAGAGATTTATAGGATAATGATGTTTTGAGTTGTCTTGCAGGGTATTATGGGCTTTGCATTTTTTTTTATTTACTTTAAATTGAATAAGTTTGAATTATTTAATATTTTACTACATGTTAGAACCTAATTATACTTTTAAGCAATGTTCAAATGTTGGCTGTTTTTAGTTAAGATTGGCGTTATTTACAACAGAAACTGTATTGCATTAAAGTAAAATAGAGGGGGACCAATTAATATTGATTGTCTGTAATAAATACATTTTTGTGAGTGTGACATATTTACATGATACATCATAACTAACAGCCTTAAAACATCACAGATCAAAAAAATTGTCATAGCTTAATGGAAAATGACAGCTGGAAGCCATAATCATGATACCATATGTTATATTTCAAATCATTGCAACGCATTTTTACAAGTAAAGCAATTAAACGTAGGGTGGAATTTTTAAAATAAAGTGCTGTACATGTAATTCTAAATTATGGTCCATTTCAGTTCATTTTTTAAAATATTGGCTGACATGTTATTTCAATTTACAGTCAAAATCTGTTAAACAGCGATTTAAACTTTATTTCAGTTTACAGTCAAAACATGCTTTCTTAAGTAATGGGTTTACATGTTATGTATATCTATAGTAAAAACTGGTTTAGTTAAGTAACTGTTTAGCCATGTTTTTAATTAAACAATAATTTTTCAATTAAAACATGTTTCATGAAATAAGGGTTCAAACATGTTATTTACATTTTCAGTCAAATGGTATTTAATGGTCTATGCATGTTTCTTAATTACACAGACAAAACATGTCATTTCAGATTACACTTTAAGCATTTTTTTGGATTGTATAGTCAATGTACCATTTCTCACGTTTCTGTGTAAACACGTTACTTCAGTTCATGGTGTATCACCGTTATTCCCATTAATGGCGAACGTTTGGCACCCTGTGCTGCCATGCATTGCACCTTTTTTTTATGTTTGTTTTTTTTTACAGTGCACTACAGGGTCAAGCTTAAAGGGATAGTTCACCCAAAATCATCATTTACTCATCCTCAAGTTGTTCCAAACCTGAATGACTTTCTTTCTTATTTAAATACATTCTTTATAGAATATTGGTAACCAGACAGTTGACGGTAGAGATTGACTTTTGTTTTCTACTATAGAAGTCAGTGGCTACCGTCAACTGTTTGGTTACCAGCATTCTTCAGCATATCTTCTTTTGTGTTCAACAGAAGAAAGAAACTCATTCAGGTTTGGAACAACTTGAGGGTGAATAAATAACGACAGAGTTTTCATTTTTGGGTGAACTATCCCTTTAAAAAAAAGACAAGGCCCATTAGAGGGCGCCAGTTCCACTGAAATAGACCTCTAAAAAACAAGAAACCCTTATACCTAACAAAAGATTATGAAACATTTTCTGTCTGCATTTTCTGTTTTCTGTTAAATGACTGAGAGCAAAAAACATTAATCAGCATTACAATTCACAAACAACAGTATGTGACACATTTTTATTATTATTAGTGGTAAAAGTAGCAACAGCAATAACAAATTATTCATTAACAAATTATGTATAGTAATAAATATATATGGAAAATAAAAAACAATCCCAAAAGCCCCCAGTCAGAAAAGCTGGAATTGACTTATAGTGTTATATAATTGAATTGCATAATTAAAAACACATTTTTTAACAGATTGGGAGTGAGAAATATGAATATTAAGGAAAGATATACACAGTTATGTTAGAGCTTTAGTTTCTCATTTTGTTGATGACTTGTTGAAAAATTTGGTGTAGAAACTATTTTCACTCAGAAATTTCTACAAAATTTCACAAACAATTGCAAAGAATTGGCAAGTAACATTGAATTAAACATGACATTTTTAACTAAAATAACGGTAATAGTATTTTAGTAAAATGTGTGTGTACAGTATGTTTACAGGGTGGGTCTGTGTGCTGTCAGTAGCAGATTTGCGAACATAAATATTACATATCTCTGTCAGGAAGATAGCCAAGAGTATGGAGACTTATGGATAATAGTGAGGATACACCCTCATGATTCATTGCCTCTCTCCCTCTCAAACACACACACACACACACACGGCTGCTTTATATCTTGCTTCCATTAGGTCAATTACTGCGTTATGCATCTGAGCTAGAACATGCTGTCCTCTCTCTGTTACTGAGCTTTCTGCTTACTCAACAAACACACGGCTGAAATATGGTCTGAGGGCAGACATATCGACATGATAGTGTTCTGGCCTAATGTTTCTGAGTGGCCAGTAACTGCAGGGCCAATTCACATTTAGATCATTTTAGAGAACCAGTTTGTATACAATATAACTCATACTAGATGGCCTACGGATAGACAGATAGATACATACATAGATATATAGATAGATAGTTATTCTCTATGTTTGAGGAACACATCTCCATGATTCATCCCAACACATCTGACAGACACAGAGGGTGTGGAACAGTGAGTCCTTTTATATCTGCTGTATTCATTGCCCCATCAGCACTTTCATGTGTATCCCATGCCCACGAACGAGTCAGCGCAGGTTAATTGTACAGAGTGATGCATTTCTAGGAATTTCAGGACGGAGAACATTGTCATTGTCAAAACAGCATGTGGCTCAATGGGATTCTTGGTAATGGTTTAGCTTTCCTGAGAAAATAAAACAAGTCTCGTTTATAACGGCAAAATGTTTGAATCGGATGACAGAACATCAAAGCACCATATCATAAAAGATCTCATAAAAAAAAAAAACGTGTTGTATGATGGCGAGCCTGGACTGGAACCACATTTGTTATTACAGTGTATGTTCTAAAGAAGTCTAGAATAATAACAGAACAAGAGAATGTCTCAAGCTTTAGGTATGTAGAGTATGCTTGTGTAAATCTACTTCTAGGAACAGCCATTACCTCGAAAACAAAGTAGATGCTACAAAAAGGAATTTAAGAACAAAAACGCCCTTTTAAACAAGTCTGATCAAGTGTGTGTGGCTGTGTGTGTGTGTATAACGGACTGGTTGGATTCATGTATCCAAACACTCAAGAAGGTTATTGCTTGAACACAATTATCTGAAGATTGTGCAGAATTGTGCTCAGTGTTCCTGTGGTTCTTCTTTACTCATTGAAAAGAGCTTGTCGTAAAATGTTGGTTTTCTGGGCAAATACTTTGAAAATGTATATCTGTCTGTCAATCTATATCGTTCAGTCTATCTATCTATCTATCTATCTATCTATCTATCTATCTATCTATCTATCTATCTATCTATCTATATCTATCTACACTCTNGTCTATCTATCTATCTATCTATCTATCTATCTATCTATCTATCTATCTATCTATCTATCTATCTATCTATCTATCTATCTATCTATCTATCTATCTATCTATCCATCTATCCATCCATCCATCTAAATTCTATTGTTCAATCTGCATATCGCTCATCGTTCATTCTGATATTGTTCTATCTGTTGTTCAGTCTGTCTTGTGAGTGTAATCTGTCTGTCGGTCATTCTCTGCCTGTCTATGTGTGTGTTTAAGTTTTGGATAGTGTGCTGCCACAATTAAAAAACAAAAAAACGAAAACAGTGAGTCACATTTCAAGCAGTAGTGTTCCTACATGAGGGCATTGCATGTTTAATTCAGTAACTGTCATCCAGGTATGACACGCAGGCAAATAGGCAAAAGGAAACTGTGAAGATCAGTGATCCAGTAACTTTTCAACCCAGTTTGCTTTGGCTCTTTCCCTCTTTCTCCCTTTGATTGATTATTTACATCTATAACTTACTTTGATAATAAATGTTTTGAAAGGAAAATAAAACTTAGAATACGATATGACACATTGAGACTTAAGAAGCTCCCAGGAATATGTGTGCACTGTGCAGGTATATGCATTTTGAAATAGTATTACGTAATATTGTTAGCAAGCTGGAACAGAGCTTACACACACACTCACATACACATACATACATGGTATTTTAGTAATTCTTCTCACAACACAGCAAAGAAACACATCACAAATCAAGCAGCAGAACCCCACCTTATTGGAACAAAACCACAAAAGTACAGAACAAATATACTAGCTCATTGCATCAGTATACAATAATGTTGCAATGTCGATCCCTTATAAGGAACATTTTCCAGTCACATGTGTGTCAGTCTCGCTAGATTTCCATAACGACGAGTAACAGAACAATATGCTCTCTCATTCAGGCACACACACCCTTGGCTGAGCATTCAAACCTGTGCAGTCTTGTATGTCTTTGTTTTACTTCCATTAAATTCCCTCTCATTAACAATGTGTTTTGTCAGGCTTGGTATGAGCAGTGACTGAATGATTTTGAGATCCATCTTTTCACATGGAGGACAACTGAGGGACTCAAACTCAACTATTAAAAAAGGTTCAAACATTCACTGATGCTCCAGAAGGAAACACGATGCATCAAGAGTCGGGGGTGAAAACATTTGAACAGGATGAAGAGGTCCAAATTTTTCTTATTTCGCTTGAATATAATTTTTTTTTCATTTAGTACTGCCCTTCGGAAGCAACAGAAGATACTTGCATGTTTCCCGGAAGACAAATACAATTTACCTTGATCTTCAAATTCCAAATGTTTTCACCCCCCATCTATTAATGCATCATGTTTTTTTTGCTGGAGTATCAGTGAATGTTTGAACCTTTTTTAAAAGTTGTGTTTGAGTCCCTCAGTTGTCCTCAGTGTGAAAAGACGGATCTTAAAAATCATTTAGTCACTGCTGTAAAGGGTTCAAATATGCAAAAAATGCTGGAAAACTGAAGAATCTGCAGGACCTGGAGATTTTTTCTGAAGAACAGAGTTCAGTTTAACTGTTCAGGACAAACAAGGGACTCATGAACAACCATCACACAACAAAAAAACAGTCGTGGATCATCCAACCACACAGTATTAAGAATCAATGGTTCACATACTTATGAATGGGGTTATTTTAATAAATTCAGCTATTTTTTTTGTCTTGTGGATTATATGTAAACATCTTTTATGTAAAATATCTTACTCAGGACAGTATTAAATAAAAAATAACATGCATTTTGTATTATCTCCCTTATTTTGTTAAAATTATTCACATTTTCACAGATTCTGCAAGTGGTTCACATACTTTTACTTGCAACTGTATATATATATATATATGCAACTTTATTTATGTATAATTATATAAATAATTAATATGTATGCATTTATTGTGTAGTTGTGTATTGTACTTATTTGTGATTGTGGATGTCTTCCCGTTACTGTCATGATTTACCATGAAAACAGTCTCTGTGATTTTGAGTATGTTGCAAAAGACTATATCTCTAAAGGTTGAAAGAGAGAGAGAGAGCCTGTACACAAACACTGCGAGTTCAATCACAGAAAATATGAGTCACCACCACTGTACACACTCCCTTCCCTGTGTGTATGTGCATGGTGCATGTGTGTAAACGTGCATCCATTCACACGGCCTTGATAAGGCGGAAAGCTTATGATTGTAAACAGAGTGAAATGCCGCAGTGGTTTAATAAGGTAAAAAAAAAAAAAATTATGGGTTCAGGTTTGTGTACATGCTTCCAGTTATTTACTTTCAGTAATCCTCACAGCAGTGTCTCTAATCCAAGGCTTTTATGAATGTGCAGAACACAATAACAGACATTACAATTTGATTCAGATCTGATTCACCTCAAATGCCCTCCATGCACTTGTTACTCAGATTGTTTGCTGTAGCACTGATGATGAACATTAAAGGTTTAGTTCACTTTCAAATTAAAATTTCCTGATAATTTACTCACCCCCATGTCATCCAAGATGTTTATGTCTTTCTTTCTTCAGTCGAAAAGAAATTAAGGTTTTTGATGAAAACATTCCAGGATTTTTCTCCATATAGTGGACTTCAATGGCCTCCAAACTGTTGAAGGTCAAAATTACAGTTTCATAGCAGCTTCAAAGCATTTTTACATGATCCCAGATGAGAAATAAGGGTTTTATCTAGAGAAACCATCACTCATTTTCTAAAAAAATTGAAATTTTATACATTTTAACCATAAATGCTCATCTTGAACTAGCTCTCTTCTTCTTCTTCTCTATTAGAATTCAAGCTGTGTAGACACTGCTAAGTGTATTACTGCCCTCCTCAGGTCAAAGTTTGAACTAAATTGTCATATACAATATGCTAGTGCAAGTATATAACAATTAGTTTAAACTTTGTCATTCAACGAGTCATCTTGTTAATGTTATAAATTAATTATGTCTCCGTTTGTTATTACCGATTAAAGAGTATCTGGCGCCACCGCACGGTTAAAATAAACACATTTACCAAGTACATTGGTATTAAAAATGGCTTTTATGGGGACCGTAACAGAAGTTTGATGCTGTCGTGAAACAAGCAACAGCCAGCATTTTTCCTCCTCCGGACTCAAGTGCCTCATCTTCTTAATCTCCTCACGTAAATGATTACATTTCGATGACTTGCGTTTCTTCACCACCGCAGAAACCACCACAGAAACCACCACAGGTTCATCAATGCCATCAAAATTATTCATTTTTCTGTTTTTGTTGATCACAAAGTACAAAGCAGATAAGGAAAACTAGGATGCCGGGTGTATTCAGAGTGCCGCCATTACTGTTTACAGTGCGTCGAATGGTGCGCTGTGATTGGTTGAGCAGATATATCGCATTCTGCAGAGAAAGGAGAATGGCTTTTGTTGCGTTTTGGAAAGAAAGGGAGAAAACATGACAGAATAACACGACGGAAATCGCATTTTGCGCAAAATCAATAAATGACTTTTCAATACCGACCAGATACAATACTGATTTAGGTTGAAACTCAAATTTTTTTTAAATGGCGTTTATCGTGTTTTGGCGATCGTTTCACTAGATAAGACCCTTATTCATCATCTGGTATCGTTTAAAGCCCTTTGAAGCTGCACTGAAACTAATTTTGACCTTCAACCGTTTAGAGTCCATTGAAGTCCACTATAAGGAGAATAATCCTGGAATGTTTTCATCAAAAACCTTAATTTCTTTTCGACTGAAGAAAGAAGGACATGGACATCTTGGATGACATGGGGGTGAGTAAATTATCAGGAAATTTTTATTTGAAAGTGGACTAATCCTTTAAGAGGGTAAAGCGTGAAAACTTGGACAAACTTGCATGATATTTTAATCATGCTTTTACATAATTTTTTTTAAGTCTCAGCCTCCCTAAGCTCTTCTTTTAACCATAGTGTACATATCAGAAAGATATCACTTTTGCTTAACAATAAAAAAAAAGCATCTGCAAAATGATTCAAATTGATGTAATTGTAATATTATTTATGCACTATACACTTGTATTCAGTCAAATGTCATTTTATGATGCTTGCCAACAAAGCTGTACTTAATAAGGTAAAAAAAAAAATGTATGGGTTCAGGTTTGTGTACATGCTTCCAGTTATTTACTTTCAGTAATCCTCACAGCAGTGTCTCTAATCCAAAGCTTTTATGAATGTGCAGAACACAATAACAGACATTACAATTTGATTCAGATCTGATTCACCTCAAATGCCCTCCATGCACTTGTTACTCAGATTGTTTGCTGTAGCACTGATGATGAACATTAACTGAATGTTACACTCTTAAAGGGATAGTTCACCCAAAAATGAAAATTCTGTCATAATTTACTCCCCATCAAGTTGTTCTTGACAACTATAGTAGGGGGAAAAAATACTAGACCGTTAGCATCTCACTCAAAAATGTCCAAAGAGTTTTGATATTTTTCCTATTTAAAACTTGACTCTTCTGTAGTTACATCATGTATTAAGACCGACGGAAAATGAAAAGTTGAGATTTTCTAGGCCGATACGGCAGCAAAGTTCCTTGATTATTACGCCGGAATGAGAGTATAGATCCTAGCCATATCGGCCTAGAAAATCGCAACTTTTCATTTTCCGTCGGTCTTAGTACACAATGTAACTAGAGAAGAGTCAAGTTTTAAATAGGAAAAATATTGAAACTCTTTTGTCATTTTTGAGCAAGACGCTAACGGTCTAATCAGATTCAATGAACTATGCTAAGCTATGCTAAAAGTGGTACCGCCAGACCCGGAGATCAGCTGAATGGATTTGAAAACGGTAAAACTCAACTGTTTAACTCTAGGGGAGTTGGAAAATGAGCCTATTTTCAAAAAAAGTGGAGTGTTCCTTAAGTTGAATAGGGAAGGCGATCTTTTCACTAGATAAGACCCTTATTCATCATCTGGTATCGTTTAAAGCCCTTTGAAGCTGCACTGAAACTAATTTTGACCTTCAACCATTTGGAGTCCATTGAAGTCCACTAGGCCTATAAGGAGAATAATCCTGGAATGTTTTCATCAAAAACCTTAATTTCTTTTCGACTGAAGAAAGAAGGACATGGACATCTTGGATGACATGGGGGTGAGTAAATTATCAGGAAATTTTTATTTTAAAAAGTGAACTAATCCTTTAAGAGGGTAAAGCATGAAAACTTGGACAAACTTGCATGATATTTTAATCATGCTTTTACATATTTTATAAAGTCTCAGCCTCCCAAAGCTCAAAGTGTACATATCAGAAAGATAGCACTTTTGCTTAACAATAAAAAAAAAGCATCTGCAAAATAATTCAAATTGATGTAATTGTAATATTGTTTATGCACTATACACTTGTATTCAGTCAAATGTCCTTTTATGTTGCTTGCCAACAAAGCTATAAGTTACACTTGTTCAAATATGACTCTCCTCTTTTTTGTGTGTTGAAATAGGCTTACCACAAATATTACTTCCTCAATGGCAATGAAAGGGGTATGTTTATATACCTCCCCAGAAATAGCGCCAACTACAACCCACCAATCATCACCCAGAGAGCCACACGGATAACCAATCACCAAGCAGGTCTGCGGACAGACACACCCAGTGGGTGGAGTTGAAACTGTGGGCGAGTCACTAGCAGAACCCTCTGATTTGTCCGCTCGCCGCTGGTGACGACACTCAACGTGTTTCGCTTGTTTTGAAATGGGAAGTTTGCAGCGCTTCAGTGCAGCCGAGCGTCCGCTAAAGACAAACAAACTGTTGCCTTACGTCCGCGCATGAAGACACGGCGGGAAATTGCCTTTTCCACTATTTCCAGCTGGGTTTGACAGATCTGCGTGGGAGGGATATGGATGTTATTCCCATGTGCAGTATATTCCAGGAGCTACAGAGTGTCCTTGACACGGGATACCTGTCCGCACTACCGTCTCTGGAGGAGTACTGGCAACAGGTAGGTACTGTTTAAAGCACCTGTTTCAAACATATGAGTAATAAAAGCAAAGATGCGATTTAATATCGGATTTATTTGTATATAAGATTTCCTAAGCTTACGTTTTGCGCTAGTTTTGAAAGGGGATAAAAAGCAACACATCTAAAAAAATGAAATGGATGACATGACGCGCTATTAAGGGGAAATAATAACTAACATATTATCATTTATCCGACTTTGATAAGAGATTATACTTTAAAAAGTCAATCGGAATTATTTTTATTTTTCTAGTATAAAAGACTTTCTCATGCTACTACAGTATTTACGCATATGGTTTTTTGACAGATGACAAAGTTCAAAAGTTTGGAGTCGGTAAGATTTTTTTTTTTTTTTTTTTTTTTTTTTTAAAGCTTCTTTTGTTGTTATTGCAGCTGCATTTAGGCCTATTTGATCAAAATACAGTTAAAAAACGCAATATATTTAAATAATATTACAGTTTAAAATACATAACTTACACATATTAAAATGTAAATGATGCTTTTCAGCATCATTACTCCAGTCTTCAGTGTCACATGATCCTTCAGAAATCATTCTAATATGCTGATTTGCTGCTCAAGAAACATTTCGTAATACAATGTTGAAAACAGTTGTGCTGCTTCATATTTTTGTGGAAACTGACCCCAGACTTTTGAACAGTAGTGTATAACTTTGATATAAAAATACATATCTAGGATTTATCAGGGTTAGTTGTCATACTTTTCCAAAACACTTTAAAAATTACCATACGTACCATGTGAGGAATACACAGAAATTTAAAGGGTTAGTTCACCCAAAAATTAAAATTCTGTCATTAATTACTCACCATCATGTCGTTCTACACCCGTAAGACCTTCGTTCATCTTCGGAATACAAATTGAGATATCTTTGATAAAATCCGATGGCTCAGTAAGTTTATGTGACTACAGTGGTTCAAACTTAATGTTATGAAGTGACGAGAATACTTTTTGTGCGGCAAAAAAAAAGAAAGAAAAGACTATTCAACAATATCTAGTGATGGGCGATTTCAAAACACTGCTTCATGAAGCTTCGAAGCTTTACGAATCTTTTGTTTCGAATCAGTGGTTCGGAGCGTGTGTCAAACTGCCAAAGTCACATGATTTCAGTAAACGAGGCTTCGTTATGTGATAAATGTTTCGAAATTTCAATGGTTCACCACTGGGGGGCGTGACTTTGGCAGTTTGATACGCACTTCGAACCACTGATTCAAAACAAAAGATTCGTAAAGCTTCGAAGCTTCACGAAGCAGTGTTTTGAAATTGCCCATCACTAGATATTGTTGAATAAAGTCGTTATTTTGTTTTATTTTTGGCACACAAAAAATATTCTCGTCACTTCATAACCACTGAACCACTGTAGAACTGCTTTAAATATGTCTTTAGTAGCTTTCTGGGCATTGAAAGTGTTAATTGTCTTGCTGGCAATGAAAGCCTCACTGAGCCATTGGATTTTATCAAAAATATCTTAATTTGTGTTCAGAAGATGAACGAAGGTCTTAAAGGGTTAGTTCGCCCAAAAATGAAAATTCTGTCATTTATTACTCACCCTCATGCCATTCTACACCCGTAAGACCTTCGTTAATCTTCGGAACACAAATTGAGATATTTTAGTTGAAATCCGATGGCTCCTTGAGGCCTTCATAGGGAGCAATGACATTTCCTCTCTCAAGATCCATAAAGGTACTAAAACATATTTAAATCAGTTCATGTGAGTACAGTGGTTCAATATTAATATTATAAAGCGACGAGAATATTTTTGGTGCGGCAAAAAAAACAAAATAACGACTTATTTAGTGATGGCCGATTTCAAAACACTGCTTCAGGAAGCATCGGAGCATAATGAATCAGCGTGTCGAATCAGCTGTTCGGAGCGCCAAAGTCACGTGATTTCAGCAGTTTGGCTGTTTGACACGCGATCCGAATCATGATTCGATACACTGATTCATTATGCTCCGAAGCTTCCTGAAGCAGTGTTTTGAAATCGGCCTTTAAATTCTGCTAAATTTAGTGTTCCACAGAAGAAAGACATACAGGCTTAGTGAATAAATGATGACAGGATTTCATTTTAGAATTTTCTGAGCATGATTTCTGGTTGGTGTTTTTGTCACTGATTGCCCTTTTTGTATTTTACAGACTTGTCTTGAGCTTGAGCGCTATCTGCAGAACGAGCCCTACGTCTCTGCAGCTGATCTGAGATCAGTGTGCGAGTGTGACGATCTGTGGAACCAGTTTCTGCAGTGCTGTGGGACTGGAGCGAGCTCGTCTCCACCAGACGCTTCCATCCCCAGGCAGGACGGGATGTCTACTTCTTCCCATTCATCAATTGGCAGCTATGAGAAGATAATTTCCTCTCCTGATGTGCTCTCACACCCACTGGGTCACAGCGGATCCGAGCAGCAGCATGTCACCACACACACGCCACCGACGCCGCCCTCCTCACCCTCACTCGCTCCTATGGAGGTTAAAGAAGAGGCAGAGGAGGCGAGAGGGGAAGAGGTCAAAGGTGAGGCATCACCTGAAGGACGAAGGAGAGCTCATCGATGTTACTTCAACGGTTGCAGGAAGGTGTACACCAAGAGCTCTCATCTGAAAGCACATCAACGCACGCACACCGGTAAGCAGTTTCTATGAGGGTCTATAATCCTACCTGTATTTTGACTCACTGTTGCCACAACAGTTTTCTCAGCTTTGGGAAACAAAACTTCTCTCATTTGGATCATGCTGTAAGTCACTCCAATAAATCGGCCTTACAAAGCATTTTTAAAACTACTCCAAACCCTATAAAGCCTACTTTATCATATTTGATATACAAATACACACATGATCAAAACTTTGCTGAAAATCCTGTTGCACACAAACTTTTACGTTTTCTGTCATCTGATTGATAGTTTATACTTAAGTAAGTAAAAGGCCTTTTAGTACACTGTAAAAAATTAAAATATCCAATAACCACTAGGCCAGTGTTATATATTTTGTTCAGTTGAGTACTTACAATATCCCAAATGTTTGCAACTATTTGTGAATTGTGAGAAAATTGCAATTTTAACCAAGGCTCCGGGACGTGTGAGGAGTCGCCTGTCAATTGCGTCATACCCGCGTTACCTTCGGTTTCCGGTTTTATTTTGTAGAAACCATGGAAACACCAAAGATGCTTTAATATTTACATGTTTTAATAGACAAGGGAACAACTGTTTTGATATATTTATAGACAGAAAACTAATTATTGTTATATAGCTCAACAAGTTTAGTCTCATTGTTTAGGCTAAATCTAATTTTCTTGATTTTTTGCGAGTACCATGCTTTACCATGCCTCAGAGAAAAACACTATTTTGTGAAGCAGCTAACATAGCATAATCAGATGCAGCTTTATTTTTATTAACAGTAATACAGCATTTTCTCCATCATACATTAAGTTTTAAAATTAATTGCATGCCATTTATCAACACAAGCCATCCAGAATTTAATATGATATTCTAAAATCGATCTAGTTTACTGCAGTGTGGAACAGTGTCTCACAGCAGCCACTGAGCGAACGCACAGAGTAACGTTATAACATAATTTTCAACACACTCAAATGTATCTAATATGATAAACAGAGCTGCGTTACCTCATACTCATGACCGGGAAAGCGGAAGCACCGCCGGCGACTGTGTCATAATAAAAGTTCCGCTGCTCGTGAGGCGTGTGTAGCGCAATCGCTCCAGCGGCCTCGTTCAGCTCCCACAACACTCGGTCCTGCTCTGCTTCATACTACAGTAACGTTAATAATCGCATCCATGAACATGATTTCTTCCCGAGTCCTATCCCAATTCTATTCCACCGTCTATTGCGGTGAAGACCACATGTCCCAAGATTCCGTGCTCAAACTTGGCGTCATCAAGCTACACCTTTGTTTTGAATAGGCCTCTAGCGACCTCTAGCGGACATAAAAATTACATATTGCACCTTTAACTCAAATTTTTTATTTCATTGAACTCAATTTTAAGGCAACCAGGTAAACCAACAATTCTTTTTTAGTGTATAATTGTAAAAATGTCCACCTTCAGGTCGTGATACACGTCTTTTGCGTGAAATCTTTAATGATTCTTTTATAAAGCAAATGTAAGAATAACTTATTGTTAATAATATTTCAATATTAACACTTATTAACTGGACTGAAGCAATTTAGGTTTACTAGATTATCCATACGTCATTTCTTAGAAAAATCATGTTAAAATATGAGTATCAAATATGATACATTAGGATTTTGAGGAACATTTATCTGTACATCTCTTTATCATCAATGATATTGCATTGCATTATGTTTTGCTCCCACAATAAAAACTACAGAGCTTTCATCATAAAATATATAGAGATATCTATATGCATTTTATATAAGTAGTCTGCTATACTGTTATAGAGATCTCATTGTTTTAAAAGCTAATTTAATCTTACTTTTTGGCCATATAAATATCAGCAGCTTCACCAAATTGTGTATTTATGCTCAGTTTTCTTCCTCAAGAATCATATTCTCACTCTATCATACTATTTGATGTTTCAAGTATGATACGCAACAAAAAACACATGCAAACTTGTTTTAGGTAGTTTCTAATATTTTGTCTGAAGGTTCAGTAAACTGTACCATTTGAAAACATTAGTTATTTCATATGTCAGGGTTAAAGCTTCACAAAATGATAACAGACTGAGTACTGGCAGAACTACAGCAATTCTTAGGGAATGCATGAACTGATAAAATGTATACTTTGAATGCATTATAAGACGCATTGAATAAAAACGTCTGCCAAATGCATAAATGTGAAAGTAAACATCTCCTTTTCACAGTTTCAGTGCATGCATGCACAGTTTGTGTTGATTCTCATGCAGCGCTGCTGTTGCATAACGCTTATTGTTTGAATATTTAGTACGCAGAGGCGGCTGTGGCCTCTTCCTCTGGAGGCAAATGTTTGAGTGTGTGTGAATGTGGTTTGGTGACTCCCCACATTCTTGAAATGCTCATTCTTCATGATGCTGTCATACACTCTAGGAACATAGATTACAACACTGTATTCACACTGTTCATCTTGAATGCAATCTCAAAATGTTTGCAAAATTTACTGACTTCACTAATAGCTAATAAAGATCATAAAGAAACCCAGATCACATCAAAGAACACCTTGTAGACGTGGGCTACTATTCTTTCTTGGTTTTCAAATGTCCTCTAAATACAAAGTGACAAAAGCCTAAAAATAAAACCCTTAAAGAATTGGTAAGGTGATACAATAACAATGTGTGTCCTACATCTTTAAAAATAACGATTCCAAAAGTTTTTTTTTTTTTTTTTTTTTTTCACAACAGTGCCATAAAAGAACAGTTTTTGGTTCCCCAAAGAACCTTTCAGTGAACATTTCTTAAAAGACCAATTTTTTTTAGGTGTGAAGACCTAAAAGAACAACTATAACACTATAAAAAACCTTGTGTGCAATGGAAAGTTTTCATGGATGTTATAGTTTCTTTATGGAACCATCTTGGTCTTGTTAGATCTGAGTGCAGCATTGGACACATTGTGCCATTCCATCCTGCCAAATAGACTAGAGAGTTGGCTTGGTATCACTGGTACTGTGCTTAAATTGTTTAAATCTTACCTTACTGATTGTTCTCAGTTTGTTGTTTTGGGAAACTACAAATCTGAAGTTGGACGGCCATGGTATCCCTCAGGGATCTGTCTTAGGTCCTATATTGTTTAGTATTTATATGCTTCCTTTGGGGCAAATCATTAGGAAATATGGTTTGGGGTATTACTTTAATGCTGATGATACCCAAATTTACATCAGCTCCAAATCTGATTTTACTGTCACCTCTACTATTCTCTCGGAGTGTGTGCAGAAAATAAAAACGAGGTTCTACTTATTGGCTCACCAGCAGTTATTCACAAAGGTAGCCATTTTAATTTGATTATGGATGGTAGTATCATATTCCCATCTACTCTAGCTCGTAATCTTAGTGTAATTTTTGACAGTCATCACAAANCTTCCTTTGGGGCAAATCATTAGGAAATATGGTTTGGGGTATTACTTTTATGCTGATGATACCCAAATTTACATCAGCTCCAAATCTGATTTTACTGTCACCTCTACTATTCTCTCGGAGTGTGTGCAGAAAATAAAAACGAGGTTCTACTTATTGGCTCACCAGCAGTTATTCACAAAGGTAGCCATTTTAATTTGATTATGGATGGTAGTATCATATTCCAATCTACTCTAGCTCGTAATCTTAGTGTAATTTTTGAAAGTCATCTGACATTAGACGCCCATATTAAGAGAATCACAAAATCTGCGTTCTATCATCTCAGAAACATTGCTAGAATTAGGCCTTACCTAACCTCACTCTGCCTGATGCTGAACGGCTTATTCACGCATTTGTTACTTCCGGGATTGATTATTGTAATGTCACTATTTGTTGTTTTACCTGCTAAATCAATCAAACGCCTGCAGTATATCCAGAATCCAGCAGCACATGTTCTTCAGTGATGCTTCTCCAGACATCTTTTTATAGTGTTTCTTATGAATCTTGATGGATTTGTCATATAATATACAAAGTTTCTAAACTTCCACAACCAATCTCTTCTCATCCCTACCTGATAATTAATATACATGAGGATCTGTACTGCAGTCCAATGAGATTTCAGTGTGGGTGGAGCTACCTAGAACAACTCCTTAATTGTCTATACAATGTATTGGGGTGGGAATCTTTACACACCTCATGAGTCGATTTGAGTCCGAATCCGGGTGTCATAACTTCAAATTGATTCATGATTCACTTTTTTTTTTATTATAATTAACTAATTAAACTACTTTAAATGTTTGATTTATAATTTTTTTTAAATCACTTATTTAATTATAAGTACTTTTTAAGTAATTACAAATTGACAATAAATTAAAACAATTGCACGTTAAGTGATTTTCAATTAACTAAATATAGCTTAGTTAATTGTATAACATTATAACATTACAAGCAATAACACTTGTATATTTATTCTATCACATCACATGACATGCAGGTTAACAAATAAAATATTTCATCTCTTTTTAGTAATTGATTTACTTTGTATTATTTTGAAATCATTTTATTTAATTGTACATTTTTATGAACTAAGTAATTATTCGCTTTTCATCAACTCATGGACCCCATTTTGGGAGGCCCTGAATTAGCCTATGTGTGATGTTATGTTGAAAATAAGACCCTCGGTACTAATAGTGAGTATTGTCGTGTGTTTGTTCACCCCTGCAGGTGAGAAGCCATACAGGTGTTCATGGGATGGCTGCGAGTGGCGCTTTGCTCGAAGTGATGAACTGACAAGGCACTTCAGAAAACACACCGGAGCGAAACCCTTCAAATGCAGCCACTGCGACAGGTGACCGCGAGTGTGTGTGTGTGTGTGTGTGATCGGACACAGTGTTTCAAACACAGATTTGGAGCTATACGTAATCATTATGTCTTCTTTCAGGTGTTTCTCTCGTTCTGATCATCTGGCCCTTCACATGAAGCGACACATCTGAACAAGAGGAGTAAGGGACAGATACACTGGTACAGCACAAGAATGAACAGAATGTGTGTAAAAATCCCAAAGACCAGCACAGCTGGTTTTCTATGTATTCACTGAGTGTCGGTGTTGCACCTTCTTGCCAATTATATGTTTTCAGCAAAAGGGTAATAGATTTTGTTCCCATGCTGGTGACATTTGACTTGTTGATTCAAGTTATAGCATAGCTATGAATGCATTGACAATGCAGAAAGTCTGGTGCTAAATACATGTTAACATATTTGCAGGCTTTGCTAGTTGTAGTGTATTAATTTCACTCTGCCTTAAAAATAAAATCATGGTCCACACAGAAAAAAAATTCAGTTTGACATATTTTATCATATTTAAATATATTACCATATTAAAATCTGTGCCTGCTTTTCCATTCTGTACTGAAAATGATCCACACCACAAAAACTACAGTTTGTATTTTGTAGAAATTATATAAAATATATATAAAGAAACTGCACCAAAGGTGTTAGAATATATATATATATAAGATAAAGCTTTATTTTTAAGTAACACTTTGCATTAACACACTGAAAACTCTCTGCTTTATTGCGCAGCTGAAATGTTTTTATCCAGAGCAGCTATGTATGTGTCCATGTAGGTTATAAGAATATATTTTTAAGAGTAATAAAAGTATTTTTTGTTGTCTATAGTTTGCAAATGACCTGCTTTATCCAGCAGTTACAGGTTCATTTATTGTGCTGATATTACTGGTAATAAAACCTTTCTAACAACCAAAGCAACAAAATTTCTAAGATTTTCGTATTGGTGCCTTAAAATCATCCTCTTGATATTTGGCCAATTAATGGGAGAATTACTTACCTAGATCTGTTGGATGAAACTGGAAAATCGATGAAAACTGTATATTTTGTGTCATAAAGACTGAAATGTCTGAATTGTGTTATTAAATGATTGTTACATAAAGAGAGGAACTGGATTTGCTACTATGTAGTATGCTGTCATTTTGTGGTTGTTAAAAATATATCAGGACCTTTCATTGGCAGTTTTTGGTTTCTGTGAGTACAGATTGACATGATGTCTAGCATTTTTCATCCAGATGTTTAAAGCCCTGCATGTGTTACAGAGAAGAGGGTGTTCACTCAGGGAATGATAATATGAAATCTGTTAATGTCTAACTGGAATTCAGTATCTTTAGGGGAATTTAATATGCACTCCAATATTATCCCTTGATAATACTTTATGTGCATATTAAGATTTTTCAAGGTTATGAGCTAAACAATGTAACACGTTTTACTTTTGTTTTATGCTATTTGAATAATAGTTTGAAATTTGACTTGAGGTTTTCCTCAATTTCCTGTATACCATGATCATTAACATGACTTTTGTAACCTTTCAAATATCTCTGCATAGATAGCCTGATGTGATGGTTTTGTTTCATTTTTTTTATTTTAAACAATGGTACTTTTTGTTTGCTCTTTATTGTTTTCTTTGTTAAAAACAGATCTATATACAGTATAAAGCAGCAATATAGTGTAACATTTTTATTTTATCATTGTAAATACATTTTATGCTACAACAATAATAAATGATTTTTATAAACTTCTGTTTTGTAGTTTCTTTATTATACAGTGTGCAAAACATTACACATCAGATTTCCATTCTTCCAGGCCTGGGCTGCTGCGCTTCACGCATTAGGGATAAAAGAGGGATCCTGTATCAGAGACAACAATAAAGATCCACAGGAGGACTGTGTGGAAACAGCAAACAGAGACTCTTCTGGAACATTGTGTACACCAAAATATGAAGCACTTTGTTCAATGTTACAATAAATGTTCAGTACTGCAAGTTCATGGGAGTGTTTTACAGACTTTTACCTCTACGTGAACTTAAAATAGACATCAGTGAGATGAACAACATGCTCTACAGACCCACCCTCATACACAAAAACACTAGGGAAGAAAAATTCTTTCAAATACTCACTTAAATAAGACTGTCAGTAGATTTCAGTTGGTGGCGACATTGAAAATGTGTTACTGAATCATTCATTCAAGGGATTTGTTGAAAAAACAATTATTCATGATCATTTGTTCAAAAAACGATTATTCAAGATATTAAAAAAAAATATATATGTAATATATTTTTTAATAGACTGCAGCAATTGACATTTTGTCAGAGCCTCTAGCAAATTACACACTATTTTGTTTAGTTATGTCTTCGGAATCGTGGAAAAATCGTGATCTCTATATATAAAAAAAAAAAATGTGATTCTCAATTTATCCAGAATCGTGCAGCTCTAGTTACAGTATATGATTTTTCAGTGACAACAATGATAATTATTTGTAAGGAAAACTCATTCTAGCAATAACCTTATCATTTTAAATCTTTTAAAAATATTTAACCCTAATGGCTAACTCCCTAAATGTCCAAAAAGTTTATTTTGTAGCTCCCCCCTTTTCTAAGTACTTGACCCCTGTGTTTATGCAGCGTGACCTCTGTTTCCCTGTTTCTACTGACATCTGCTGGTCATTTTAGGAAGTGTTAATTGTCAAATATAAAAAAAAACACGCATCCTGCATTCCATCTCCTTAATCTTAAAAGTGTGTATAGTTATCCAAACCGTTTTTTATAGCTTCAAATTTACATTTAATCTAGTTATTTTTTGTATTATTGCCCATACTTTTTTTTTTTTTTTATGCAAAAAATACACAAAGATTTGTATATGAATATACAACTCACAACAAGTAGAAAACAAATAAACATACATAAAAATATGTAAAGTAAAATAGGTCATGCCAGGGGTAAAATTTCAACAATTTGAAGTAACAATAAGCTTCATAGGTTTTTCTTGCTTTTTTGTTCTTGATTTTGTCTAATGTAGTTCCATATTGTTTAATCTCTTTTATAAAATGTTCAAAGTTTGGTTTAGCTTTAGTCCATTTTTTCACATGAATGTGATATTTTCCAAGTAAAATAAAAAGTTGTATAAGGAAGCACATCGTACTTTTGGAATCAACATTGTCCTGTACAAAAAATCAGGACAAAATACAGATCAATTTGCATACATGTTCCAAACAATCTAGAAATGAAATTAGAAAATCCAACCAAAACATCTTTGAATATATACAATCAAAAAAAAAGATGAGTCACAGATTCTTTGGCATTGCCACAAAATTCACATAAGTTTTCAATATTCACATGGAAACGTTCAAGCAACTCCTTGACAGGGTAAATTCTGTGTAAAATTTTATAGGAAACTTCTTTAATTTCATTATTAATTAAAAAAACGTATTTGTTATTGACCATACTCTTTTTCAGTTAATTATTGCCCATACTTTTATTTTGTAGAAGCAGTGACTCTACGCTCTTCGTGTTGCAGCCAATGAAAGCAGCGTTGTTTGCGGCGTCTAATGCGCATGCGTTGTGCACAGCATGCCATGGGACATGGAAGGACAGAGATATAATCGTAACGGAAACATGAATCTTGAAACTCACATATAATGCGTTTTAACTTTTAGCCCACAATCATATTAGTTATTAGAGACAGCGGATTTAAGCATCTAAAATGTTTCGTCAAAGTAAGACAATCGTTACCAAGCTAAAAAATTTGTGGTGAGTAATAATACTACACATCTCAGTTGAATTAAACTTCACTCCTGCTTTCAGACACATGCGCGATCTTATTTAGGCTGTTATTAATATATTAATGGTCGTTAATTTATTATTCAGGTCAGTGTAACTACTTGTCATCATGTTTATAGGTATAATTTTGATGTGTGTGATGTAATTCACTGAGAAATGCCCAGTCACGCTGATTGGTGTGATCTGTAAGTCTGATGAATGAGGGGTTTGTAGTTTGCAGGGTTCATGGAGGTCGAGAGGCACCTCTGCTGTAGAGAGAGCACTGCAGTATACAGTGGGACAGAAGATCCTCGGATTCACTGTTAAAGAGGTAAAGAAAGAGTAAACAAATCAAGAAAATACATGTAATGCTTGTATTGTTTCTATTTCATCACATTCAGTGAAGCAGGAGTTCTTAAACCTTCCCAGTCTGACATTCATTACATTGTGTAAATTAAAACTAAAATCACTGTAATGCGCATCAATAGTATAAGCTTTCCTGTAGCTCAGTGGTTAGAGCATGGCACTAGCAATGCCAAGGTCATGGGTTCGAACCCAGGGATTGCACATTCTCTGATACAAATGTATAGTGTAATGCAATGTAAGTCGCTTTGGATAAAAGCGTCTGCCAAATGCATAAATGTAAATGTTATAGTGGTTTGCTTTAATAAGTAAATTACATATGAAATAATAGTCAGAAACATCTATTTTGTTTAAAACGGAAAAAATTATTGAATGTTTAGGCAAAATATGAAAGAAAAATATAAAAGTTTGTGTGGATGTTTTATGTTTTGAATGATATTTGATACATAAGGCTTTTACAGCTCATGTCGTATGCTATATAACAATGTGGAGCATTGGCACAAACTGAGCCAAAATATACAATTTGGTGCAGATGTTGTTGTTTATAATATATGCCTGAAAAGTAAGATGAAGTTCTAATAGCTTGTAATGTATGTCAGTAAGATCTTTATTACAGTGTAGCAGACATAAAATGCATATACAGTATCTCACAGAAGTGAGTACACCCCTCACATTTTTGTAAATATTGATATTTTTTCATGTGACAACACTGAAGAAATGACACTTTGCTACAATGTAAATTAGTGAGTGTACAGCTTGTATAACAGTGTAAATTTGCTGTTCCCTCAAAACAACTCAACACACAGCCATTAATGTCTAAACCGCTGGCCACAAAAGTGAGTACACCCCTAAGTGAAAAAGTCCAAATTGAGCGCAAAGTGACAATATTTTGTGTGGCCACCATTATTTTCCAGCACTGCCTTAACCCTCTTGGGCATGGAGTTCACCAGAGTTTCACAGGTTGCCACTGGAGTCCTCTTCCACTCCTCCATGAAGACATCATGGAGCTGGTGGATGTTAGAGACCTTGCGCTCCTCCACCTTCCGTTTGAGGATGCCCCACAGATGCTCAATAAGGTTTAGGTCTGGAGACATGCTTGGCCAGTCCATCACCTTTAGCCTCAGGTTCTTTAGCAAGGCAGTGGTCATCTTGGAGGTGTGTTTGGGGTCGTTATCATGTTGGAATACTGCCCTGCGGCCCAGTCTCTGAAGGGATCATGCTCTGCTCATTCATGGTTCCCTCAATGAACTGTAGCTCCCCAGTGCCGGCAGCACTCATGCAGCCCCAGACCTTGACACTCCCACCACCATGCTTGACTGTAGGCAAGACACACTTGTCTTTGTACTCTTCACCTGGTTGCTGCCACACACGCTTGACACCATCTGAACCTATTATCTAAATAAGTTTATCTTGGTCTCATCAGTCCACAGGACATGGTTCCAGTAATCCATGTCCTTAGTCTGCTTGTCTTCAGCAAACTGTTTGCGGGCTTTCTTGTGCATCATCTTTAGAAGAGGCTTCCTTCTGGGACGACAGCCATGCAGACCAATTTGATGCAGTGTGCGGCGTATGGTCTGAGCACTTACAGGCTGACCCCCCCACCCCTTCAACCTCTGCAGCAATGCTGGCAACACTCTTACGTCTATTTCTCAAACACAACCTCTGTATATGACGCTGAGCATGTGCACACAACTTCTTTGGTCGACCATTGCGAGGCCTGTTCTGAGTGGAACCTGTCCTGTTAAACCGCTGTATGATCTTGGCCACCGTGCTGCAGCTCAGTTTCAGGGTCTTGGCAATCTTCTTATAGCCTACGCCATCTTTATGTAGAGCAACAATTCTTTTTTTCAGATCCTCAGAGAGTTCTTTGCCATGAGGTGCCATGTTGAACTTCCAGTGACCAGTATGAGAGAGTGAGAGCGATAACACCAAATTTAACACACCCGCTCCCCATTCACACCTGAGACCTTGTAACACTAACGAGTCACATGACACCGGGGAGAGAAAATGGCTAATTGGGCCCAATTTGGACATTTTTACTTAGGGGTGTACTCACTTTTGTGGCCAGGGGCTTAGACATTAATGGCTGTGTTCGGAGTTATTTTGAGGGAATAGCAAATTTACACTGTTATACAAGCTGTACACTCACTACTTTACATTGTAGCAAAGTGTCATTTCTTCAGTGTTGTCACATGAAAAGATATAATAAAATATTCACAAAAATGTGAAGGGTGTACTTTTGTGAGATACTGTAACTATCAGTTGTCACTCTGTCTTATGTAAGACGATATTTAAATGCTTTTATCAGAGCTCTGTAGTTGTAAAACATAATGCAGTTCAATACAATGATGATTGAGAGATGTACACGAAAAAAAACCTAAAAAGCCTGATGGATCATATTTGATGCATATTAACATTATTTTTCTAAATAAAAATAATAATAACAGTGTATGAATAATCAAGCAAATCTAAGTTGCTTCAGTCCAATAAGTGTTCATCTTGATCACTAACAATATGAAAGCTATTCTTATGTTTATTTTATAAAACTTATTAAAGATTTCACTGTGTACCATGACCTGAAGGTGGATTCTTTAAGAATTATACTAAAAGGCCTTTTAATTGCTAAAAGAAATGATCATGCTGATAATTTAGAGGCCTTAGAAATTCATGTATCAAATATGATACAGTAGGTTTTATAGGGTTAATTTTCTTCTTAGCTATTATGCTTTCAAATGTGATCAGTGATAGTCCACCAGACCATCACAGCACTTCTGGACATTTTGTATGGATGTCAAAGTGACCTTGTGCTAACATCGACTGGGATTTCTAGGTTACAGCGGTGCCTGATTTGTTCCTAACGGCCGTTAAGCTCTCCCATGATGCCACAGGAGCTCAGTATCTGCATGCAGCCCGGGACGATTCCAACAACCTCTTCAGGTACAGTCTGCATCTGATGGAGACTGATAATGCTTTAAAACATCTGAGGATTTTCATTTGAAGCCCATTATATGCTCCATGATGTGCACATTCCATTGTACGTGTGTTATTACAGTGTGCAGTTTCGTACCACACCAATGGACAGCACCGGTGTTCCTCACATTCTCGAGCACACGGTCCTGTGTGGCTCTCAGCGCTTCCCCTGTAGAGACCCCTTCTTTAAGATGCTCAATCGCTCTCTCTCCACCTTTATGAATGCCTTCACAGGTAAGAAGAAAGTGCGTTTGTGTTTAAATGAGTGTATGTGTGTGTGATTTATCTCTCTGATTATGTCATTCTCTCTCTCCAGCGAGTGATTACACAATGTATCCGTTCTCAACCCAGAATGCCAAAGACTTCCAGAACCTTCTGTCGGTCTATCTGGATGCTGTTTTCTTCCCCTGTCTCAGAGAACTGGACTTCTGGTAAAGGCCATAAATCAAATAGTGTAATTAATGGCACATAAATTGGTTTTGAAAAGGATTTCATGTTTTTTTTTTCTTCTTCTTCAGGCAGGAGGGCTGGAGGCTGGAGCACGAGACCCCCACAGACCCCTCGAGTCGTCTGGTGTTCAAGGGTGTGGTGTTCAATGAGATGAAGGGAGTGTTTGTAAGGAAACTCCTTTATGCT
>RJVU01061998.1:877284-909098 GCA_003731715.1 Anabarilius grahami | reverse complement strand
ATTTATATGTATAACATTTTATTATAATATTTTAGTTTTAACTTAAATTATTTTATTAATATGTCATTATTTTATTAATAGTAATTTATTATTATCAATTCATTATTAATAACAGGTTTTTTTTATATAATAATAGATTATAATTATTATACTTTATTTTATTTTATTGTTTTATATCGAATATTATATTACATTTTACATCCAAATCTGTGCAACCCATAAGTATGACAAACACATGGCACTGATGTTAATTTACTAAAATTGTGTAATTTTGCTAATTAAAATTGCACTATCCTCTTAGTTAATTAAGATAATTCTGTATAATTACAAAATTACATAAATGTATCTGGTGCAAAAATGAGATCTGAGACTATCAGCATGTCATTTCCTGCAGCTGTGTTGAATATGCAAGTTTTCTGTAGCTTCTGCACCAAGCGCATTTTCCGAGTTCACACAATCCCAGACTGCATCTTTACAAGAATGATTTCTCTTTACCTTGTCTGTAAAACTCTTTGAGCTTCTTGGAGATCCACTGCATGGCTTTAGCAGCAATCTTGGTGCCAAAGTTCCTGTCAAACGGTGAAGGAGCGCCACCCTACAGGACATCAAAACGTGGCAAATGAACAATATTCTGAGCATGTTCACAGTGTTTGTGTGTGTGTGTGTGTGTGTGTGTGTACCTGCTGCATGTGTCCCAGGACATTCTTCCTGCAGTCAAAGACTCCTTTGCCCTCTTCAGTGTACAGCTGGTAGATGAAGTCAGTGGTATAGTTCTCACTGCAGTTCTCATTCCTGTAAAACACACAACCACAATCACACCTCACTGCTTCTACACATACAGATCTACATGATACAGCTGAATGCAATCAGTGTAGTGTATTAATGCTGTATGTACGATATATAAATCTTACCTGAGCACTAAACCTCTCTGGATGCTAGTCTTCATCTTCTCAGTTAAATGTTCGACGTTAGACTGAAAAATAGAGCACTCATAAAAACTCAGCCTGACGCTCTCTCTCTTTCTTTAAATAGTACACACTGCTATATATTCCTTCCTGTGCGTGGGACAGAGCAGACAGAGGACAGGGAAGGAGAGTGTAATGCCTGTGTCTGACAGAAGAGGGCAGACATGACCTTTAACCCTTATCCAGTGTTGTGCAAGTTACTTTAAAAAAGTAATTAACTACTATCTACTAATTACATCTTCGACAGAGTAATTAGATTACTGTACTAATTACTCTCTGTAAAAAGTATTGCATTACTTATTACTAATTACTTTCTAAATCACATATCAACCTCGACCAGTTGAACAATACAAGGATAGATATGAAACTGTTCTTTTAATTCTTTCAAATAAATAATATAAAATTGCATAAATTATTCTCGAACTGACCCAAGTATTTAAATGGAGAAGGTTACATTAAAAATGACATTTTACATACATTAGACATTCAATTTTGATGCGAAATTCACTATTGTTTTATATAGAATTGTTTATATATACATACACATATTTATCAAAAGATTTCTATTTCAAATAAATGCTGTTCTTTTGATCATCAAATAATCTTGAAAAAATCTTGTATCACAGTTTCCACAAAAATATTAAGCAACACAACTACTTTGAACATTGATATTAATAAGCACCACCAAATCAGCATATTAGAATGATTTCTAAAGGATAATGTGACACTGAAAATTCAAAATTCAGAAGAATATTGATATTCCAAACATGTGAAATAAAATTGTTCAGTTCAAAGTATGGAGAGAGAAAAAAAACATTGGACACATTATTTCAGTCATCATGTTAATGAATAAAAAAACTAAAATATGGAAGTACCATGACACATGATTAATGATTTCATATAATATTTAGATATATACCATAGTACTTAGTGATTACCATATTCATATTCACCATATCTTTGACATTTTAGTGTACTTCCTTCCCAGAATACAATGGTACTATATTGGTACATGTCCAAAAAAGTTTTAGTTTCAGTACATTTTTAGTTAGTGGTGTTTTCAAATCTAGGTCACAAGCTGAATCTATATAAAGATGCAGAGCTATATTCAGTAGGACATTTAATCAATCACCTGATCCATTCCATACAGTTACACTGCACGTGTAACACAGGTGTATATTTTTTGAAATATTATATTCAGATAACACATTGCAGTGAATATGGACAGAAGTACATCTCTCACCTGTAGGTCTCGGATGTCAAACGGCTCTTCATAGATGTAGGCTGCATCCGCTCCGGCCGCCAGCCCCCCCACTGTCGCCAGGTAACCACAGTAACCGCCCATCGTCTCGATGATGAACACGCGACGCTTGGTTCCGCTGGCAGACTGCTTTATACGATCACACGTCTAACACACACATTGTAATGGTTTAAGAATGAAACATATCCATTACTCATGCACACACACTTCATAAACGGACAGACTGCAGTTCCGACACACAACCATCAACTCAGACATACACCATATTGCAGAAGTACTGAAGCATGGTCCAAAATTAACTGGCCAATGGTGGGTCATTTATTTATTTTAAACATAATAATATATGAAAATATAAATTTTGTGCCTATGACAATTAAATTATTTAGTCATAAAAGTCAAAGCAGATGTACCTTATTAGAGTCAAGTTTTTGAATTATTCATGTGACTTCAACAATGGTTCAAACCATAATTAATTCAACTTACACCATAAATAATGTTGTACTTCTGACCAACTTTTTTACTCACAGTTGGTTAATTTTGGACCTGTGTGCAAGAGGTCACATGCGAGCACAAGGCACAATATAGTTCACAACAATAGAGAACATGCATGTGGTTCCAACTCATAAATATGTGCTTTTTGTGAGGATCCATGTTTGCCATGCAACTTGGGAAAATATACAAACGTTTCAGATCAGCATATAAATCTGTTCCTGTAGTAGACAAACACAGTTCGGTATGTTATATATCCACAGATAATGTATCGCACATCTAAAGCCTAAAATCTCACGGTCAGATTTTTAAATAAGAAAAAAACAATTAAATGAAACCTGGAAAACATTCTGTATGCATTTCTTATAACTTCCAGGCATAATCGTAAGGGCACTAAATAGTTTTTTCCACTTGAAAAATGATATTGTTATAAAATTATTTAAAAAAAAAAAGATATCTCTCATAACACAGGCATAATCGTAAAATCGTATAGGTGCACTAAATAGTTTTTTTTCCACTTGAAAAATATATTTTAAGTTTATAATTTTTTTAAATAGTACGTTTGACAAATACATTTAAAGGCACAGTTATGTAGATTTTTCGCCGCTAAAGGTTGCCTATTCAAAACAAAGTTTGAGCGTGGAATCTTGGGAAAGGACGGGACTCGGGCAGAAATCCTGTTTATGGATGAGAGGCGGAACTTTTATTATGCTGCAGTCACCGCTTCCTCTTCTTCCGGTCAACACAGCACTGTTTATCATATTAGATAAATTTGAGTGTGCTGAAAATTAAATAAAGCTGCATCTGATTATGCTATGTTAACTACGTGACAAAATAGTGTTTTTCTCTGAGGCATGGTAAAAGCATGGTACTTCCGGAAAATCAAGAAAACTAGATTTAAACAATAAGACTAAACATGTTGAGCTATATAACAATAATTCGTTTTCTGTCTATAAATGTAACCAAACAGCTGTTACCTTGTATAATAAAACATGTAATATATTAAAGCGTCTTTGGTGTTTCCATGGTTTTTACAAAATAAAATCAAAAATCGAGGCTAACGCGGGTATGATGTCATTGATAGGCGACGCACTGACAGTCGGACATGTCCATGTCCTGGTTTAAAATTACTTATTTCTCTGGATTTAAGCATTCTTGGAAACATTTGGGATAATGTACATACACAAGTCAACAATATATATAACATTGTTCTAGTGGTTTTGGGATATTTTAATACAAAAATCTTACATATTGCGCCTTTAAAGTGGTTTTTTTTATTTATTGTACCTAATGTCTTATTGAGAACACGTGAATATATTGTACACTTCCTCTTGGAATAAATTAATCATGCATGCAAAAGGGGACGTTCTACAATGGTACTGATAACAAAAAACATTTTCTTGTGTGTAATGCTGAATCCTATGGAAGCTTGTTTCTGCCACGGAATAAAACAATTTAAAACATAATTGTGACTTTTTATCTTACAATTGCGAGTTCACTTTATAACTTTATATCTCACAATTCTGACTTTATAACTCACAATTGAGATTTATATAACGATTTGCGTTTATATCACAAAATTTGATAACACTGTTTCACATAACACATTTTTCTTCAGAATTGGACTTTATAACTCACAATTGCGAGATATAAACTCGCAATTGTGAGTTATAAAGTCAGTATTGCACGATACAAACTCGCAATTACGAGAAATAAAGTCAGAATTTTGAGATACAAACTTGCAATTGCGAGAAATAAATTTTCCTCGCAATTGCAAGTTTATATCTCGTAATTCTGACTTCTTTTCTCAGAAGTGTGAGATATAAACTTGCAATTGCGAGTCAAATTCTGAACAAAAAAGGCTGACTTGTGATATAAATTCGCAATTGCGAGTTATAAAGTCAGAATTGCGAGATATAAACTCACAATTCTAAGAAAGTACGAATTGAGAAATAAACTCACAATTGCAAGAAAAAAAGTTGCAATTACCTTATTTATTTTTTATTCAGTGGCGTAAACAAGCTTCCATAGAATCCACACCAGTAGGTGTCAGAAAAAAAAAACTTTAAAAAAAGAAAAAAAAAATCCCCCCATAAATGTTTTGTCTCATTCTTACATTACTTAAAATTATTTAGTGCACCTTTAAAGATACAATCTGATACTGTACTAGTCGACATGGTAACATCTGGCGTTGCGGGCGAGGGTGGTGTGTCTTACCTCCACTATGGCATTGAGTGAAGTGTCAGCGCCAATGCTGAGGTCAGTGCCGGATACATTATTACTGATGGTGGCGGGCAGCATGCACATGGGCACACAGAACTCCTCATAACTGCTGCGGGCATCGACCAGCTGCAGCAAACTCTCAAAGGCCTGCAGCAGTGCACATGCATTAGGACGATTGCTCACTTACTCTCTTCCTAGTGTACCCTAAATAGGACGACCTTTCTGATTGTTTTGACGGGGAGAAAGTGTTCCCTGTCTGCTCAAGACGACTACATCGCACATATAGTTGACCACCAGATCATCGTGACGTGGGCATGGCATTGGCTAAATGGTGACTGAGGCAAGTTTTTTTTAGATAGCAGGAAGCCTCACAATAACCAAAGTGTGACCGACTTCACAACCAGACTGAACAGCAGCACAACCAGACCTTAAATAGCACGACATAACACACACATGCAGACAGAAACACACAGGACTTCAGGCCAGGCCCAAAACAGCATGCAGTTATTTGCACTTATTTGATTTGATTAGTACAACTTAATGTCTAAGGACAGCATATGTGGCATGAATTTAAACTGAAAAATGAATGCATGAAATTGGCAGTGTGCCACAAAACCCAGCTAATAAAGAATGTTCTCAGAACTTTAGCTAATGTTCTAACAAGGTTCTCTCAGTCATAACCAAACGTTCTTGCAGTAAAATTAATAGAATGCTTGTTCAATGTTATCTGGTCTTTAATAATGTTCTCAAAACGTTAGCACAAAACCGTTATTTATATGTTGTTCATGGAATGTTTTTTTCTAAAATGTTTTAGTTGGATGTTGGTCTAATGTTTTTTAAATGTTACTACTTGTTTCAGAATGTTCAAAGAACATTTAAATGTAACATTTGAAGAATGATAAAATGGAATGTTTCCTTGCCATTAGCATAACCAAAAAAAAACATTTCGAACATTCAGAAATGACATTTTCATAACTTTAGTGAAATATTCTTAGAACATTTTTTGTTAGCTGGCAATGCTGTCCATAATCATTAAATTTTAATGAATGATAAATATTTTATTAATCCATTTGCATCTGTGATTAAGAGCTTAATCATGTAATTTTTTGTTCTTGCTCAAACACACAAAATAAAAGGTTATTCCACAACATATATATGATATAAATTAAAGTTTACCAATTTATATTAATAAAAAAATCCTGTTTTGATTTTTGCCCACTAAATGGTTTTAGTTGTTAGTGATGTTATTCACTATATCAAATGCTTTTGAACTCAGTCCCAGGAAATTAATTCATGTGTTAATTTGTATTTATTTATTCAATATTATGATTATTAATATTATTATATTTATTTATTTTTTTGGAAACAGCAGAACTGAGCTCAAAGGTTCACGATTAATAAGCATATTAATCTTAATCTCACAGTGTATATAAAAAGGTATATTTATAAATGAAACAGAATGGAAAACTTTTAGATAATGTTTGGCAGCACATGCATTATAATCAAACATAAAATGCAAAAAAATGGATCTCAGTATGATTGTGCTACATTGTTGGACCAGGCCTGCAAAATAAGCACACACAAAATGTGCAAACACACAGTTATACAGTCAGAAGCATGACTGGGTGACAGGTTGTGCTGAGTGACCACATGCGCTCGTCTCCAGACACGCTGATTCAGTCAGGCTGCAGTGACCACCAACCTCAGCCCATCATCTCACACAGCGATATCCCATCCGAAACTCATTCAGCTCTACTTCATAATACAAAACCAAAGCTCTAGCCGGAGAGCTGTAAGCCAACATAAACACTGTAAGTATGTTTACATGCACTTTAAAAGTTCGATTTCACTCAGACAAAAGTAATTTGTTTAAAATGTCACATACAGAGTGAAATTAAACTACACTGTCTGCACAAAATTATTTTTCAAAGTTGCAAACAAACAGGATTATTAAAGTACGTTTTACAAGAAAATACTATTTCAGTCTTTGTACTTCAAAATTTCACGTTTAATTCAATGTTACTTGTAAATTTCACAAATAATGACAAAGAATTTGAGTAAAAATAGTTTCTACACTGATTCTTTTTCAGTGTAGTTTGTTTTTTGCCAACAGTATGTATCCACGTAAATTGGAATAAAATTCCAATATTATCCAATAACCCTTCCAATATTATATTAAGGCCATAACCATCTCTTTAACATTGGGGGGACAAAACCAAAGTAGTAATAATCTTTTTATTTAAAGGAATTAAATAATGAAAGGATCATTAATCAATCTGTACTATTTGCAAATAGTATGTTTATTTTAAAATAGGCACACATTAACTCTTATGCCAAATACAGTGGCAAAAAAGGCCTCTATTAATGTTTTTTTTGTCTCGTCACATTCAGCTGTGAATTAAATAGATATATTTTTAATTCAAAATATTTTGATAAAAATTTAAGTGGTTTCTATCACTGAATATTACTGTTGGTTGTTTAACATTTCTATCATCAAACAGTTTTGCTTAGCTACTTACATATTATACTCTTTACACCGTTAAAGGGATAGTTCAACCAAAAATGAAAATTCTGTCATCATTTACTCACCCTCAAATTGTTCCAAACATGTATGAGTTTCTTTCTTCTGCTGAACATAAAAGAAGACATTTTGAGGAATGTCGGTAACCAAACATTTGATGGACTCCATTGACTTCCATGGTATTTTTTTCCACCATACTATGCAAGGCAATGGGGTCCATCAACTGTTTGGTTAACCATGTTTTTCAAAATATCTTCTTTTGTGTTCAGAAGAATAAAATAAAATTCAAACAGGTTTGGAACAAATTGAGGGTGAGTAAATGATGACAGAATTTTCATTTTTGGGTGAACTATCCCTTTAACGCATAGAAATCTACCTCATTCCACCAAACATTGCTCTTTCACCCTTTCTATGCTCTGCATAAGGTCTACATTTGCATCTAAAATCAAAAACGACCTACTTATCATAGGCTGACTGCCAACCATGTCAATGTCATTTAACCTTCAAGTATTTTGAGTGTGACCTGTGTGTTTCCTGGCAGGGAGGTTGGTCATCATCAGCCCTGACCTTTCAGCGTATCTTACTGAAAGTGCTCTTGACAAACAGATATACATGCCCACCACCCCACACACACACTCTCTGAGACGAGTGTGTGACGTCTTACATCCGTGATGGCGTTGAGGGCCGTGTCTGCCCCGATACTCAGGTCTGAGCCGGGGATATTGTTGGACACAGTGGCCGGGACCATCACCATGGGAACACAAAGCTCTGTGTGTTTGGAACGAGCTGCTTGCAGCTCCATCAACCCCAAATATGCCTGCGGTCAGAGCAAGGACTTACGGGTCACTGGCTAGAATTATGAGTAATATTAGGAAGGGGAAGGGCAGAGAGCCATGCCCACTTTGATTATAAAGGTAGGAAGACACTGGAAGTATTTATGTAGAAGATTTAAAGTATGATTGTGAAATGACAGATGAAACACAAAACAATTGAAACTTTTACTTTCTTTTCGGTATGATATTATAAAGATCGGAAAAAAAGACAAAATAATTATAAATAAAAATATTATAAATAAATTATGCATTTTAATTTCTTTCTTACTGAAAAATCTCACTGACCTCAAAACTTTTGAAATGTAGTGTATGATGTGAAGATTTTAATCTATTTATTATACTGTAATAAATGTATTGTTAAAATAACAAGATAATCTCAAAACAGATTTTGTGCTTCAATCATTAAATTAAATGTTATTTTATTACAAACTAAGGAATATCTGGTAGCAATTAAAAACACTGTAAATTATAGTTTTTTCGCCTGTAAATAACAATTTGTAATGAATAGTATAAAGCAGTGATATAATATGATCATGACATCATTTAAAGGTGCAGTAAGAGAATTCTGAGAAACTCTATTGAAAGTGGATTGGACCAAACACCAAACCACATGTGTAGCCAATCAGCAGTAAGGGGCGTATACACTCATGAGGGGCAAGGTGACTGTGTTGCATAGGGTGTTTGTGAATTTGGGGGGGGAGCTATCAAGACAGACATGTGATCATTTTGTGTAGGGGCGTGTTTGTTTTGGTGATTTCAAATATCAACAGCGTTTCTCAGAAATTGCTTACTGCACCTTTAAGACAAAAAAGAGACACGACGTGATTATAATGAATAGAATTGGGGGAAGGAGAAATTGATTTTCAGTACAAACTTCAAAGTAATAGAATCAAAATGTTATTTTACATATTAATACACAGCAAAATATGTACAAAAATGTAGACAAATACTGTAAATATTACATTACATACCTCAAATCCCCCAATAACCAATAAAGCATTGATGTTGTGAATCCTTATTTGTTCTGCAATTTTATCAATGTGTTTTGCTGGGAGAGTTCTGAAAAAGACATTTAAGGATATTACAAAGCAACTTATTCAGTGCATAACGGCATATCGGTGTATTTTTATTGACAATGAATGAAAAATATAATCTTACCTTTTTGTGCCTAGCAGGGACCCGCCCTGGCCTGTCCAGCCCCCAACATCACCCCACTTGATTTCTTTTATCTGTAGAATAAAAGTAAATATGGGATCGTGGACCTTTGCTTGAGTTTTAAATCTTTTATCTCTTTATAAACTGTGCTATGCTAAAAATGAGTATGACCACTGATACTCAATACAGCCATACAGAGTTTAATATGTTGTTTTTTCTCCTAATAATATACACTTGAGATATAAACCATTAATTTCTTACACAGAGAAACCTTGTGAAACCACTGGAAACACATTCAATCACATTTAAGGGATAAATGGGCAAAAAAAAAAGCCCTCCTCAAACTTACGAACAGAATTAGTACTATCTCCTCTGAATGAGGCAAGCAGTATAAAGTGGATCTGTAATGCTACACTAGGTTAAATATGGCACTGAGCACAAAGCAGCAGGGGATTGTGGGAGGGAATAATGGGCTTACTGTAATCATGACTGTTTATCTCATTTGGCAAGGAACTTATTCACATACATCTATATGCTGTCTCACAGTGTTTCACAGACTGAGTCGCCAACAGATGCTTTGCAAAATTAATATGTCAAAATATCATGCTATTTCCTCCACATCTTAAATCATGCATTGTATTTGAAATAACATTTAACTTTAAACAATTTTGGAATACTGAATACTTCATCAAGGATGTCATATTTTTAAAAAAGTAACCGTAATAAAACTGACTGATATTCATTGTGAGGTATAAAATACTGTAATTTCTTTCTTACGTTGCAATCTAATGGTTATTTTTCTTAAATGAGACTGCCTCGATGATGTATGCAGCCTTCAAAGGGTGCAGCCCCTGAACTGGGACACAGCCATTGTTGAAAAATCTCTCGGCTTCCTTATCCCGAACGAAGCACGTTGATGGGCGTGCTCTTGCTCTGGGTGATGTGTGTGTGCGCACGCTTACCAGGGAGAAGTGCCTATACAAGGAATTCCGCTCTCTTTTGATGTCATACAGGCCATACTCAAAAAAAAACTCTCCGAAACCAGTAGTGTATTTGGCACAGAAATACTCCATCATACGTCCAACTCGTGTTTTGAAACTTTGGCCATGTTTAGCATGAGAATGCAACTCTTTAACAGTGTAAATAAGTCAGAATGCATGAAATAGCATTACACCCCCCTTTAATGGCAAAATAGTTGGTTGTAATTAAAATGATGCCACAACAATGTAATGTGTAAAAATTGTGTATAAATAATTTACCTTTTAAAATTGTTTACATTTATTTCACTCTTTGTTTAGATTATCAAACTTTTAAAAATTCCATAATATCTTTGAAACGTATTTTCCTATTTTAAAATTGAAAGTCTGGCTCTGAGAGAAGAGTAAAACAATGAAATATCTACATAAAAACCATTTGAAAAGTTCCAAAAATAAATGATTAAACATCAACATAAAAGTGTCTACATTTAAAGAAACACCAATTATGCATAAAGGTCTGTTAGTTTGTGTTGTGTTACCTGTCCCTTATAGAAGCCCTCGAATCCGTCACTAACAGCAAACATAGTGTGGCCTTCTGTGATCCCGACCCTGACGGCCGAACGCACGGCTGCATTCATGCCAGCTGCAGGAGCGCCGACATTCAATACGGCCACATTAAATGAACTCTAGAGAAGAGAAGAGTAGAGAGCATTATCACACAATATAAACATAATGAAACACAAAGCAATTCAATTAGAAGTCAGGCCTGCTTCTCAAAATGAATTAGATGAGCTCAAAGTATCTGCTCTCTGCTATTACACAGACTGCATAAGACATGCAGAAATGTTTATAGAATAATACAGTGTTAAATCTAATCTGATACACAACAGAAAAAATCCTGGATTAAGCTGTATTTGTGCATTTGTGAGTAAATCACTCAAGAAAACACTGTAATGCATGACTATGTACATGTGGTCTGTTGTCAAGTGCCTCTGATTTAAACCTTCTTCACGTTAAAGATATAATTGTTCTATTTTTATTGTCTATGCTACTACCTTCTAATCTATTCTATAGAGTGTATGTTTTGATAAAGGGATTGTTCACCCAAAACTTTTTTTCCTACTATGGAAGTCAATGGCTACAGTCAAATGTCTGGTTACCAGCATTCTTCAGCATATCTTCTTTTGTGTTCAACAGAAGAAAGAAACTCATACAGGTTTGGAACAACTTGAGGGTGAGTAAATGATGACAGAATTTTCATTTTAGGGTGAACTATCCCTTTAAGTGATCTCTGAAAGCATCATGTTAATGTGATTTCAACTGACTACACTCTCCCTACACCCTCAAACAACTAGCTAATACACTACCGTTCAAAGGTTTGGGGTCAGTTACTAAGAGAAATGCATACTTTTATTCAGTAAGGATGCATTAAATTGATCAAAAGTGATAGTAAAGGCATTTATAATGTTACAAAGGATTACCATTTCAAATAAATGCTGTTCTTTTAAACATTTTATTCAGTGAAGAATCCTTAAATTGTAAGTTTCAACACTGATAATAATAATTAATGTTTCTTGAACATCAAATCAGCATATAAGAATGATTTCTGAAGGATCATGTGACACTGAAGACTGGAGTAATGATGCTGAAAATTTTGCTTTGACATCACAAGAATACATTACGTTTTAAAATATATTCAGAAAGAAAAGAGTTATTTTAAATTGTAAAAAAAAAACATTTCATAAACTATTACTGTTTCACTGTATTTTATTGCATGACCGACTGCAAATGTTTGAACAGTAGTATATATTGTAATATTTTGCAATAAACAAATTGTAAACAAAAAATATATATTGTATTTTAGACTTAGAACATGTCAATCAAATGCTTGTGGAGAAATTAAACGGGAAAGTTCAGAAACCTTATCAGGAGGCAAAGCTTTCTATTCTATATTCTATTCTATATTCCATGTACAGTACATACATGATAATGGCCATCCTGCATTCCATCCTCATCCCCACAAAAGAAAATAAATAAACATACTGAGCTGTCAGTGTCATAGAAAGAGGCTAAATCAGACCAAAAATGTTGTGCAAAATATACATTATGTCTTGTTCGCATTATGACTTACATGTGGAAGTTCAGCATCAATTTTGCGGTGGGACAAGAGTTTGTAGGTATTCAGGTTGTTTTCAAAACTTCTAAAATACAACAAAAGAGAGAAAAAGGCCATTCAGACATTTCCTGATGTGATAAAAGAGCATAAACTGATATGAATATTTTTACAATTAACATTGACACCTGCTGTGTAGAGTAAAATGATGTGGTTTTTGTGGTTTACCTGCCACGCAGCTTTACGGCTTCTTCAAATCTCTTTTCATCCATGGCCTTCTGGACCTCCTGCGTCTGCAGTACAACAAACAATCAAACTGACAACTCCAAAACTCCCAAAAAGAGCATCAAACTACTTAGTAAATACTCTTTTGATTGAACTAAACTGAGATTCAGGATTGACTGTTAAAGGATTAGTTTATTTCAGAATTAAAATTGTCTGATAATTTACTCACCCCCATGTTATCCAAGATGTTTATGTCTTTCATTCTTCAGTCGAAAAGAACTTAAGGTTTTTGAGGAAAACATTCCAGGATTTTTCTCCATATAGTGGACTTCAACAGTTACCAACGGGTTGAAGTTAAAAAATTGCAGTTTCAATTCAGGGTTCTACACGATCCCAGACGAGGAATAAGAGTCTTATCTAGCGAAACGCTTGGTCATTTTCTAAAATTTTTTTAAGTTATATACATTTTAACTGCAAATTCTCATCTTGCACTAGCTCTGCGATGCTCCATGCATTACGTAATCGCGTTGGAAAGGTCACGTGTGACGTAGGCGGAAGTACAGTTCCAGTGTCTACAAAGCGAACATGCAAAGACTAAGCCAAACGGCCTTTACAAAAAAAAGGTAACACAACAATGTCAGACAATTTTGAAGTTGGAGGAAAAAATTATAGGGTTTTTCACCCTGCCGCGGTACTTCCGCCTACATCACGGGTGAGCTTTCCAACATGATTACGTAATGCGTGGCGCATCGCATCGCAATGCAAGATGAACATTTGTGGTTAAAAACAATATCATTTTTAAATTTTTTTAGAAAATGACTGATGATTTCACTAGATAAGACTATCTCGTCTGGAATCATGTAGAGCCCTTTGAAGCTGCACTGAAACTGCAAATTGGACCTTCGACCCATTGGTAACTGTTGAAGTCCACTATATGGAGAAAATTCCTGGAATGTTTTCCTTAATTTCTTTTCGACTCAAGAAAGAAAGACATAAACATCTTGGATGGCATGGGGGTGAGTAAATTATCAGGAAATTTTAATTCTGAAGTGAACTAATCCTTTAATACTGTTTATATGGACCACGTTGTCTGTATTGCAGCAATAAAGTAAAACATTGCTTTAGGACAATTTTATTTTATTTCTCAGAAATAAAAATGCAATAAAATCTTACCACTTTTACTGATGTGGAAAGACGACAGGAAACAGGAAGTTGAGCATGTTCACTACCCGCTATACCAAAGCTCCCAGATTTAATAAACTTTACCATAGTCATTAGTAGAGTTTCTTTCTCACCATCTGAACGCACTCCATCAGAGGCACCCTGACAGCCTGGTTCCCACACAGAGACACCACACATGCTGGAGTACCAGGAGACGCTTCTAACAGGGCCAACACAGCTTCCACTCCCATACGACTCGCCTACAGAGGAACAGAGAAGAGATAAGAGAATTAAAGAGAGTGAATGCAACATGTTACAAGTGTGTTTTGTCTAATTTAATAAAATACAGTCAGGACCATACCAAAATGCGGTCAAAGGCAGAGGGTGTTCCTCCTCTCTGGACGTGACCCAGAATGGTGACCCGTGTGTCAAACCCCAAACAGCGCACAACCAGCTGCAGTAGAGAGTCAACACAATCTTTACTTCAACGGAAATACAGATGATTCTCAAACAAATCCAGCAAACTTAAAAGATCGCTGCTCAGCCAATTATATTAAACTGCTGGTCAAAGAGGGACGTAAAAAGAATAAAGCATGTACTGAGAAGGAGGTATGGGAATATTGTAATAGCTAAGTAACACATATTTTAGCTAGCTAATCCACTGCAATTTAGCCATAACTATCAGTGTAACTGTAACCAGTTACCAAAACAGCCGTCTGTTTTGTTAGTTAATTTTTCAATAGTGTCTGTAATTATCAATGACAAAAGTATTCACATCAGTGTTTGTTTTCTTCCTAAATTAATCTGACTTTTGAACAAATTGGCTGAATGAACGATTTAAGTGACTCACTCAATAAAAAAGCGAATCGCTGCCGCCAGTTATGTTAGAATTTGATGAATGATTATACATAAATTTCAGATAGAGAATAAATAAATGATCCAATAACGCTACACATAAAACAGATTATTATTTTAAAAAAAAAAATATATATATATATATATATATAAAACAGGCTAAATACCAACGTTCAACCCCCCCAATGTTGAGACCAAATCTACGCCCTTGACTGAGGCTGTATTTATTTGATCAAAAATACAGTAAAAACTGTAATATTGTTGAATATTATTACAATTTAGAATAACTGTATATATGAAAAAACCATTGCAAAAACCTGTCTGACATTTTTTAGCAGGCTCCTGTGTTTAGGTTCAGTAATTTAACTTTAATGGTAATGAAAAGGTTATTAGTCAGTTATTGAAACGCCTTTTTTCAAAAATTTCACTTTAGTCAATTAATTGGTATTGAACAATTTTTTAGATCCACCTAAAGTCCACCTCTTTGGACAACAAGACATAGTAAAATGTCAGTTTCTGTCAGTTTTACAGCAGCAAAAGGAACACTATTGTGTTTACTTGCTACTTGCAAAATCCTGTCATTGCCACTGTAACGATGGACAAAACATGATAAAAACATTCCTCTTGAAATCATATGATTCAATTTGCATCTTCTGATTGGTTCTTCTGTGGAATTTAGAGGCTTTTGCTAACAAAGGGAAGTGGCGTTTAGCGGTTACTGCCAACTAACCGGTATTTCTGAGTGGGCTGACTCTGAGATTTAGCAGATTTGAAGCGAAAGTATTTAATGAATGTATACTATGTGCGGTAAGCAATCGGTCAATATCGTTATCTCATTTTTGACGGAGGTGGCGTTTAGCGGCTTTTGCATCTGAACTCTTCATATATATTTAAAAAGTAATTTATTCCTGTGATGCAAAGCTGAATTTTCAGCATCATTACTCCAGTCTTCAGTATCACATGATCCTTCAGAAATCATTTGAATATGCTAATTTGCTGCTCAACAAACATTTCTTAATATTATCAATGTAGAAAACTGTTGTGCTGCTTAATATTTTTGTGGAAACCAAGATCATTTGAGGAATAGAAAGTTCAAAAGAAACTTTTTTGCAACAATGAAAAATCTTTACTGTCCCTTCTGATTCATTTAATGCATCCTTTTTGGGGGGGAAAAAATATCTTTTGAACGGCAGTGTAGATGGATTTATTATTGACGTCAGACTGAGCCCAAAACCCCAAAACTCCACCATAAATTCAAACACACATGCATGAACAGAGCAATATTTCTAAAGCAGTTTACTCTAAAGGCTACAGAATGCCAAAGCTGCCGAAATAATAAATAAATAAATATATACAGAAATAAATAAATAAATAAATAAATACATAAATAAATAAATAAATATATATATATATTTATTTATTTATTCATTCATTCATTACATTTCTTTGTGTATTTATTTATTTCTTATTTCGGCAGCTTTGGCATTCCATAATATGCAAGCTCAGCAAACATAACCACAGACATGCATGTTGTGAGAGAAATGTGTGTGACTTAAAGGCACAAAAGTAAATGAAGGGAAGTGTCACATGTAAACACTTATTTACACCAAAAGAAGTGTCTACCAAAACTCAAATACAAAACATGCATTTGTTAATCCTTCTGTAACAAAATTAGAAGAAAAAAATGGAAAGATTTTTTTGTGTTACGTGTAAGAGAAGGAAAGTAGTCATTTATACACTCATTAGTATGGATGTGCTGTATGGCCTGTGGCTGTGCATTACTCACGTCCTTTATAAGGTCTGTGGTTATGGGCTTGTTGTTATGGTCTATTGCACCTTCAGCTACTATGATGATATTAAGCCGTTTCTTATCAGCGCGATTCTACAAGGGAAAAAAAGCACGCGCACACACATCCGTACATACATACACACTGGTGAGAACGGGGAGGAGATACTCACGTCCTTCACTGCATTAGAGCTGATGGGGTTTCCATGTCTGTCTGTGGCTCCCTCGGCCACTATGATTATATTAAGACGAGAACCTCGCAAACGGCTCTGCAGGACAAACACTGGAGGACTGAAACAAGCTGTGTGTGTGTGTGTGTGTGTGTGCATTGGCATGTATGCATGAGTGTGTTGTGTGAATGTGTTCATGTGTATGAGCATGGCTTCTTGAGGAAATTGTAGCAAGCTAAACAACAAACTATTTTTATTTCAATTAGTATTGTCAAGTTATTCTTTAGAAAAAGTGGCTTGCTATACTACAAGCTACTGAAAAAATAAAAAAGTAAATTGAAGCTATAAACTATTAAATAATCTATATCAGATTACATGATTCAGTTAAAAAGAGAAGCATTTTTCTGGCACAAAAACAATAGATCAATTAGTGACGACATCAAACTTAATCTATTAATACAAATAATTTTACACTAAATTAATAAGAAAACACTCTTTTATTTAATACAGTATTTAATTAAATGTTTATTCTTTCTACAAAAAGACAATGTAAAAAAATTCAAGAGTTCCAGGAACACAACTGAGTGATGAATCAATGGATTGGGTGAATTTTTTGAACAAGTTCATTAAAATGAATCATCCGAATGCTTGTTTATTTTTCTCACAATTCTGAGAAAAAAAGTCTGAATTGCAATTTATATCTCGCAATTTTCACTTTATAAAACTCATAATTGCGAGAAAAGTCACAATTGCGATTTTATTATTTTTTTATTTAGTGCAGGAAAGAAGCTTTGATTTTATATATATGTATATTACTCATATTATTCTCTCTCATATAATTCTCTCCTAATTTTACATAATATATTGTTGGCTCTGATGACAAATTGTGTGTGATGTTCCTCATTTGTAAGTCGCTTTGAATAAAAGTGCATACTAAATGAATAAATAAATGTTTGTCTTGACTGCAAGGCTCCATGCACAATATAATGAAACATTAAAAAACAGTGATGTAATGTTTGGTCAAACTACACTGCAACTGCTGTAAAAGGTAGCTTGTTAGCTACAACTGGAGTACTGTCACGCTACTGAACAACGTAGTTAGATTAGTAGTTTCTCTGCTTTAGTTAGTTTGAGCGTGGCTGTGGGTTTTTGCATGCATGTTTATGTGCGTGTGAGTGTTACCTCTGATAGTTTGTGACACATCTGTTCCTCCCAGCCATCTTTGGGAGGCATTTCTGGAATCAGCACCCAGTCAGCTCCACACGCAAGACCACTGACTAATGCTAGATACCTACACACACACACACACACACGGTTTAGTGCTGATTTCAACTATAGCGCATTTTTCTCTTTGAGTGTTTCTAGTCGAGGGTCTTACCCGCAGTGTCTACCCATGACCTCCAGCACAAAGGTCCTCTGATGGCTAAATGACACACAAAATGAATTTAAAAAAAACTTGATTTATCTTTAATGATAGGCTTAAATTGTTCAAAACCATGTCTAATGTATTTGATATTCAAAATGCATGACTTGAAAATGCGTGACTTTACAGTTAAGGTATATATTTTATCAGTCCATGCATGGGTATCAAACCCATGACCTTGGGATTGCTAATGCCAGGGCCGGATTTATGTGTAGGCATTCTAGGCACGCGCCTACACTCACATGTCTGGCGGGAGGGGTCCAATTAAAATTAGGAGAAATATCATTTTATTCAATTCACATTTATTTGTATAGTGCTTTTCACAATACATATCATTTCAAAGCAGCTTTACAGAAAATGCATGTTTATAAATTATAAATATTATTAAATATTATTATTTAACTCTGATGGTATAACTGTCATGATCACCAGTTGGAGTGCCCTGGTTGGTCACTAGAGGGCACTCCAACCTGGACTGTTCCTCACCACACTTTTGGACTTAATTTCCCATAACCCACTTCCCGGACTCATTATCCTGTTCATTGTACCCTGTTTTGTGTTTGTTCATTAGTGTCTGTCTATTTATACCTGGTTTGTTTCTGCTTTTGTTATGTTGGTTTCATTTACGGTCACCGGCTTCTCTGTTTGTTTTCTTTGTTTTCTTTGTTTTCTGCTGACTGCTCTGTGGATTTTTGACCCCTGCCTGTCTGATTACGTTTTGGATTACCCATTAAAGCTGCATATGGATCTTACCACCTTGTCTCTGTGCCTTACATGACAATAACACTTTAAGACATATACTATATAAAATTAACAAAATTGAAAATATTCAGAAAACTCGTATCTCCTTATTTCATAATTTTTTTACATAAATCATTACTATTGGTCACCCTTTACGTCTGTCTGTAGGTTGTGCAAATATTTAACCAATGAAAAGTATTAAAAAGAGTTTGTGACTACACCTCATAACTCCACTGGATTATCAAACTGTCAGTCAAACCTCACAACTCCACCCGCCTCTATCGTGAATAAAGTTTCACACACAGTTTGGACCGTCTCTGCTTGTTTGCAATGCAAGGGTAAATAAAGAACTGGTTCTTTGAATAAGTACAGCATTTTTTTTTTACTCAAACACTATGTATATAAAGGCTAATGTTTTATGTATTTGAGGAGCGAAGTAGAGGGTCTAGCATTTGTTGTCGAATGTCGAGTCATAACCAATACTGTCTTAAATAGCCTGTGCGTAACACTTCATCTTTAATAACGTGAGATTTTGGACAAATGACAGAAAAAACTGAGAGCAACAGTAAACTTTATAACCTGTAAATTAATGAAAACGTAATGCGATTAACTTATTACCGTATGTCCGAAATTCGATGGTCAGAAACCTAGTAACTCCATTTGAGCTTGGTTTTGGTAGAATGTTAATAATATAATGACACATGCAAGTGTTTGACCACATATAAAGCCACAACATCAACTTTAATTATTAAAAATAAACAAAAAATACAGGGTTTTTTTTCCCCATTTTTTGATTATTGCGGTTTTAGACATTGGGTTTCCACCCAACAGCGACGATATATAGTTTAGTATGTATGTAAGCTACTGGGGTCAGGGTGGGGGTATTGAGGGGGCCCAAAAATATATTTTGCCTATGTCAGATTATGAGGTAGATCCAGCCCTGGCTAGTGACATGCTCTACTGTTGGGCAACAAAAAGTTTGCAAATTTAAATTTATTGGAATAACTGGGATTTTTTTTTTTTTTTTGTATATTGTAATTGTTACCTTTGTGCAGTGGTCATTATGGCATCCACCACCTCTATGATCCTGTGCAGTGCTGAGTCAGTGCCAATGGTCATATCTGTCCCGCAGAAATCATTGTCTATCGAGCCCACCATCCCAACGACATGCAACACCGAATGAGTTTGAGCGGCCTCTTCAGTGATTTGACCTGGGAGAGAGAAACAAATCATGGATACAGAGAAAAACACGCAGGTATTATATTATTCAATACAGTTACAAATTACAAATCTTAGTGCCATGTATAAGCCCCTCCTTCTCTGCTACCTGATTGGACAAGCTCATCCAACAGTCCGCTCCACTCCTCCCTGAAGAGATTAGCTCCGGTCAAACTGCCATCTCCACCAATCACACACAAGTTAGTGATGCCACGCTGCACCAGGTTTAGAGCAGCAAGCAAACGTCCCTCATGGGTACGAAAATCCTTGCAACGGGCGCTGCCAATCACAGTGCCACCCTGCACACACACAGTGACATTAAGAAAATAGACTACACTGTTGAACACAGTGACAGTTAAAAATGTAATTGTCACTGAATCATCCATTCAATAACAAAACAAATGCTATATGACAAAGAAAATCATAAATTAACAACAACCATAAACACAGGAACTTCCTACATTTCTGCATTTAAGTTAGCTTATATGCAAATCTAGCTTAATTTCCCCAATATTGAAGGATCTGATGACAAACTGCATGTGATGTTCCTCATTTGTAAGTCACTTTGGATAAAAACATATGCTAAATAAATAAATGTAAATTATTCCCTTGCACAATATAATGCAACATTAAAAACGGTGATGTGTGTTTACCCCTTCTGTATAGTTTGAGAATCATGCAGGATCAAAAAAATAAAAAAAGACTCAATTTATCCATAATCATGCAGCTCTACGCAACAACCCTGCAATGTATCTTCTCCATGTTCACTCAATTTTGTGCACTATTTTAGCTTTTAATTTAATACGGAAGTTAGCTTACCACTTGTAACATGCTGGAAACACTTTCCCATGATGCCTCTTTGATGTTGTCACCTCCGTCCACCATGCCCTGGTAGCCCTGAGGATAAAAAAAAAAACATTTATTGTGACATATTAATAGGCTGAATTAATTTTCCTTTCTACCAAGGCAACCACAGAATGGACACCTTTTATCTGTCACAAGCTTTCATGTATATATTTTGAGATCCACGGAAACAATGCTGCTTATTGGAATACCTGAATCTGTATTTATCACTGCACAACAAAGACCATAGATGCCACCATGAAATGACACATGAGATGCAACACATGAGATTAACCAATAGAAAACCAGGTTACACATTATTTTAAGGTGACGTAGTTACATTGTACTTACTCAAATAAGTACTGAATAATATTAATGAACTATGTGTACTTACTATATAGTTACGGTTAGGGTTAGGGTTTGGTTTAGGGTTAGTTACGCATAATTATGCATCATTTACTGTTATTACTATAGTAAGTACATGTAGTAACGTGTAACTACTTTACCTTAAAGGGGTGGTTGATTATGATTTCACTTTTTTAACTTTAGTTAGTATGTAATGTTGCTGTTTGAGCATAAACAACATCTGCAAAGTTACGATGCTCAAAGTTCAATGCAAAGGGAAATATTTTCTTTTAAAGAATTCTGTTTAAGGACTACAAAAAACAGCTGGTAGGGACTACAACGAGCTTCTTCCCGTGTTGGTGACATTACTAACCCTAAAATTTACATAAACCCTGCCTCCAAGAACACGCAACAAAGGGGGCGAGGCCATGTTGGGCTGCTTCAGAGAATAGGAAGAGTTGTTGTAGTACAGTGTTGTTACCATGCTGCCATTTTACGCCGGACTGCTTTACAAATGAGGGTCAATTCAACGATGGATTTGCACAAAAGATTAGCATGACGGCACTTGCTAGTCGAAGAGTTGAATCAACTTCACAGCAACTACATAAATTTATAGACTAACCATTCCAAACGCCCAGAGTCTCTCCATCAGTGTCCAACTTGAACAATGTAAGGCTGAACACCGTTACTGACAGTCATTTTGGCTGCGTGAGATTCTCCAGCTTTGTTGTTTAGCAACCGAAGCGTGAGCTGTTAAAGCTCTGCCCTCTTCTGGAAAGGGGGCCAGGAGCAGCAGCTCATTTGCATTTAAAGGGACACACACAAAATAAGGGCGTGTTTTTGCTCACACCCAAATAGGGGCAAATTTGACAAGCTATAATAAATTATCTTTGGGGTATTTTGAGCTGAAACTTCACAGACACATTCTGAGAACACCAGAGACTTATATTACATCTTGTAAAAGGGGGATTATAGGACCCCTTTAAAATAAAGTGTTACCAAAAACCACAACCATCCAACATTCCAATCAATTCCCTATGGACAAAATCAAGTCCCACCCTACATTTTGTCTTGTTAGAGAAGCCGTTTCACTCATACGTCACAATAGGGAAGAAAACACTATCTCAACATTCATTTCATGTTAGCTTTACATTAATTTCATGTTAGCTTTAAACAGTCAATGTCCTATATAAATTTCACAGAGAATACATGGGTATATATGGGTTTATAGAAATTTCACCTCATGGACGAAATAAACTTTTGCTCCTACGTAGATTCCCATTCTGACCACTGCCCTCACAGCAGCATTCATACCTGCATGAAGAAATACAGAAAAGACTGGTGATTCACAAATTCTGATGCAACAAACACACTGTAAAACTCAATAAGTTCAGAATACTTAAAACATTTGCAGAAACTTGTTACCTCAAAACATTTAAGTAAACTAACTGTTTTTTATAAGTTAGTAGAACTTAAAATTTTTGTAACAAGTGGGGCGGGGCCGAGAACCATGGAAGTGGAGCAAGGCCAGTGAGGTGCACAGGCGTCTCTCATTAACAATCACGCCACTGGTATCTCTTCTTTCCCACAGTTCTCAGCCTCGCCCCACTCATCATAATGTTAATTACATTCAGTTAATTTACACAAACATCACATTCAAATCTTGGTTAAATGTTACATAGCAAATAACACATGCTATTATAACGAGACTGTCATTATATACTTGCATGTACATATATAATCAAACAACATTTGCAAGTTTTGCAGCCCATCCTCAACCTAACCACAGGCTCTACTCTTCACCACAATGGTAACCCTACAAAACTAACATAACAGAACCCTCTGTAAATCACAACATTAAACACTAACTTATGTCTCCCTATGTTAATCTTGTCTAAAAACACACAAAATAACACTTATTTTCATACAGTCTGAGGCGAAGCATGCTGGGAATTAGAAATGTGCTGCAACTCAACTCAATCATATTAAGTTCAGCTTACTACAATGAAATTTTGAGTTCACGCAACTTTTTTCTATTAAGTACAATGAACTATCATTATTATGTGAGAGAAACAAACTAATTTCATTTAATTAATTTCACTGTTCGGTTTTACAGTGCAGAGTAAGTCATTTTAAACCAGGGGTGTCCAAACTCGGTCCTGGAGGGCCACTGCAGAGTTTAGCTCCAACTTGCCTCAACACACCTGCCTGGAAGTTTCTATCTACAGGGTATCTGCAGATATGAACAAGTTAAATTTAAGACTTTTTAAGACCTTTTTAATACCACCTTACATGAAATTTAAGACCAAACCTGCGATGGAAACACACACGTGCACGCACACACACACACACACACACACACACACATACATACATACATACATAATATATCAGGCATGTGATCAGCTAGAGATAAAAAAAGCAGGAAAGTCTGACCCCGCACCCAAGCCACGCCCCAGCGCTTTCTATTTTTTAAATATATATTTTATCACATTAAAAGATATGTCATATATTGTAATAATACATATTGTTCTGTAAAAATAAAAAGCAGCATTTAATAATCATGATAATAATTAATATAATATTTTAAATGTATTAATAGAATTGTTATTATTAAAGTACCTGCAAAAAGTTTGGAAACAATTATTAATTATTTTAAAATAAGTCTCTTCTGCTCACCAGGGCTGCATTTATTAAATCAAAAATACAGTAAAAACAGCAACATTGTGAAATATTTTTACAAATAAAAAAAAGGTTTTCTATATTTTATAAAATGTAATTTATTCTTGTGATCATTTTCAGCATCATTACTCCAGTCTTCAGTGTCACATGATCCTTCAGAAATCCCTACAATTTGATTTATTGCTCAAGAAACATTTCTAATTATTATCAATGTTGTAAACAGTTGTGCTGCTTCATATTTTTGTGGAAATGGTGATATATGATAGTTTTCTTTGAAAAATAGAAAGTTCAATGAATAGCATTTATTTGAAATTATATTACATGTATTTAGCAAATATATTATTTATTAAAGCATTTATTAAATAGAAATATTCTGTAACATTTTTACAAAAATTTTAAGCTGCAAAAACTGCATTTTAACATTGATAATATAAAAAGTTAATGTTTGAGCAGCAAATAAGACTTTCTGAAGAATCATGTGACACTCAAACTTCTCTTTGTAAACATCAGAATTAAAAATGATTCTAAATGACGAATGCTGCGTTCCCAAATACAAATTTAAACGTCACAAACAAAGTAGCATTTACAGTGAATCGAAAAATAAAACGCATCACTGCTACAGCAAGCATGCGGCGCGTCAGACTATTATTATAATTACGTCACAGCCGTTGCAAATTTTAAATGAAATTCTCACCACCATTCATAAACAAGCAAGGTTGCCAACTCTCACGCATTCAGCGTGAGACTCACGCAATTGACCCAATTCTCACGCTCTCAACCCAATTCTCACGCTCTCACGCCACACCCCCATATTCCCACGCAGACTCGTGCAGCAGTGAGGGGGAAAAAAAAAATCGCGCCGCATGATCTCGCAAAGCAACGCGCAGAGAGACCAGACAGACAGTGTACAGTGAGTTTTTTGTGACAATTGTGAGGGAAATACACAATTTATTCCCATAAACTGTGTAGTCAGCCGCTCTCCCTCCCATCTGCACCGTGTGAATTGTGAACGCAGGCAGGTAAGTTTAGGCTAGTAACTAATAGGCCTATGCTGTTATATAGTTTATATAGAATTAAGTTAGCATTAGCAGGGTTGTTTGTTTTGCAGCACTGAGCAGTTATTTTACGTAACTTTATCATAAAAAAACAGTACAAAAGCAAGCCACGCCCCTCCACAAGCCCCTCTCTCATAACCAAAGCGCCCCCCCCAAAAAAATCTCACTCTAAGCTGAACTCAAAAGTTGGCAGCCTTGAAAAAGTTACCGAACGAGTAACACGTTTCAGCGCTGATTCCACTCGCATTTGGCGCGTTGAACCATTTTAACTCTTTTAGGGACCGTTTATATGTCGCGTCTAAAAACGCGTCGGCGCCGCTTTCTCCTTTCCAAAGCGCTCGGGCGCTCCGGTAGAGTCTGCCGTTACTAAGCAACCATGACAACGCGGTAGTTTGTTTCAGCACCGATAATCACTTGCAGTAGCTTTGCCGCAGCAGATTTATTTAAAAATGTGTATCCGTGTACTGTACAGCTCTGATCAGATATTCCTACATCTTTGCTGACCTTTGTCCTGCAGATGGCGTCGCATTACCGCAAAAGATGCATTTAGATGATCGGTGTGTGCGTACCGCTTTGATGCCCATTGTTTTTCTACAAACGGCGCAGTTTGCCTCAGACATTTACCGGCACCGGCCTCAACCACAAGGAGAATTCATCTTTCTTTCGACCCATTTATCATTAAATTTGCGCTTACCTATTACAGCTACCTGCTACCACAACTCTCTCTGATGACGCAACGCAATAACTACCGCGAGAAAAAAAAAATCTTCTGTACACTGAGATTCATTGGGTCTGTCAGACTATAGACATTTTTTGGCGGTAATGCAACGACAAATATTTAAGACCTATCGAATCTGAATTTAAGACTTTTTAAGGCCTTTTATTAGGAAAAATATATTTAAGACTTTTTAAGGACCCGCGGATACCCTGAGGTAAGACCTTGATTTGCTGGTTGAGGTGTGTTAAATTGGGGTTGGAGCTGACAGTGGCCCTCCAGGAGCAGGATTGGACACCCCTTAAAGGATAAGTTCACTTTTAAATACACTTTTCCTGATACATTTACTCATCCCCATGTCATCCAAGATGTTCATGTCTTTCTTTCGTCAGTCTAAAAGAAATTAAGGTTTTTGAGGAAAACATTCCAGGATTTTTCTCCTTATAGTGCATTTCAATGGCTACCAACAGATTGAAGGTCCAAACTGCAGTTTCAGTGCAGCTTCAAGAGCTTTAAACGATCCCAGATGAGAAATAAGGGTCTTATCTAGCGAATCGATCGGTCATTTTCGAAAAAAATACAACGTTTATGCTTTATAAACAAAATATCGCCTTGAACGTACTTTCCGCTTCCGCATTCTTCATAACGCTTACGCTGAATGTTCTACGCCTTCCCTATTCTACTTACGGAACGAACGCGGCGCAAGTTTCGCAAGACATTCAGCCTAGTAAATTTATCAGGAAAAGTGTATTTAAAAGTGAACTAATTATTTAAACAATCAACAAAGATCTCCAAACCATTTGTAGCACAAATAGAGGAATGAAAGGTGGAGGCTCTGATCAGTATGTTCCAGTGCTGTGACCTGACAAGTTGAATCAAGCATCTATTCCCCTGAGGCTATATGTCCAGCCTAACCCATAGTGATGGGAGGGCTGCTGCCAGGAGACCGTTGCTAGGAAACCTAGTGCCATCAGACCCAGAACCGAACTAAAAAGGCAAAATGGGTCAAAGGTGGAAACTCTAGGAGTAGCTGTACTTTAAATACACCCTTTTTCCTACGAACTCACATTATATAATTAATTATTGTATATAAAATTAAAAGTAGTGTTTTATGCTGGTCCAGGAAATGTGCACACGCGTTCAAGAGTAAACAAACAGGCGATGTTTCTGAGGAAAATACAATGGTCTCTTCTAGGTTGGATGTAGCGTATAATACTGATGAAGGGAGTCAGACGTTGCATCAGAGAGCAAAAAAAACGCTTTATGGCCTCTTTAATTCTCTATTAAACATGCGCAAAAGAATACACGAGCGACGGGAAAGGTGCGCTTTTAAAACGGAAATGGTTTTGCGAGGCTTTTAACTCGCGCGCTCATGCTTGGGATGCCGTGGGGTTTTTTTATCACGTGAACACGGCATCATGGGAGTCTTGCTCTAATACTTGCCTGTCATCACGTAGACATTCTTCACTATTATATATTTATTATGACATATAACAAATATTACACTCGATGCGCACAAAGATGCACAGGAAACCAGGTGAGGAAACACATAGACGGCTAAAATGCAACAGATAGTCTGATCTGTAACTCATTTTCATTCGTTCATGATTTAACTGTTTGCCAATGTCAGCATAAAAGTAGACGTATGACATAACGTAAATGCTGCGTCATGTACTGTATAAATATTTTATTGCATTTGCGTTTAAAGCCGCTCGAGCGCACCCAGTTTATACGCGTTGTCATGACGCTCGAGAGGTCAGTGCAGCGATGCAAGTTAATTATTTTAATTTCAATATCCCTAAACTATGTGTTAAATGATTGTGTTTTAACACTAAAATATTGAATTTATTCATAAACATATTCCAATCATATATTCAGTAGCCTTATTAACGACTGAAAACAGTTCAGAATCGCTATTCAAGTACTGATAAAGTAATTTTAGCGTCATTTTAAAGCCCGGAACTGCCTCGCCTTTCTCTTTTATCATCTGTTGCATCGGTTGCGTTTTGCCAAGATGTGTAACGTTAATCATTAGATGCAAACAGGTCAGTCTGCCACTGCTAGGTCGCTCAAACAAGCACCCTTGACATCCTAATCCTTGTTATTATAGACAAAATTACCTTGAGCATCTCCTCCGCTTGTCAAGACGCCAATAGACTTCCCTGCTCCAGAGAGGTTCTCGAAGAATTTTTTACTGTCCGGCATTATTCCGCGGATGTCTTTGCGAACAGAGCAATGCCTTTAATTCCTGGTTGAAGTAAGAGCAATCTAAAGCAGGCTGGAGAGGATAAAAGGCTCCGCCGATCAACTTCTCCTCCGGTGTCGGACGTGCGTTTGGGCGCCTCGCGCGGTCCGGTAGGTTGACATCTACCGCCCCATTCTGGATTGACAGCAGCGTCAGGCAATAGTCCTGCTGATCACGTCTCATCTGGACGAATTTAGACCAATTGCTGTCCGATGTTGGGATTAAATAAGTGACAAGGAAGTCCTACTTTGCTTTCATCAAGTTGAGAGTTATTGTAAAACTATTTACACAGAAAAGATCCAGCCTACTCTAAATGTAACACGATACTCTTGTTCTTGCTGCACATGGAAAAACAGATTACATCACAGTCATTAAGGAAGTAGCCTAGTTTATGCACTCATTTGTCACACACAAATTGGTTCATGATAATGAAACAAAGACAAAACATATTAATATGTATGCATTTGTGGTCTAGTAATAGAATAATATCTATAGAACACCCTGCATAGCAGTTGTAATCTAGTAAAAAAAAGGTGAAACTCTGTCAACTAAATCTAGACAGTGGAATCTCTATATATGACCTTGACATATTATTCACTCAGAGAGAATTTGTGTGTATGAGAGAGAGAGAGAGAGAGAGAGAGAGAGAGAGAGAGAGAGAAAGCACTGCCTTGCCAAAGACAGACAAATGTTGTCTGGGCTTACAGCAAGAAAAGGGCAACCACATCATGCTGACAGTGACACTCCACAAAGATAAAAAGCTAATGTATAGAGCTTAATACAGATTTTAAATTACAGATTTTTTACACAAGTTAATGTCTCTACATTCTAATCGATTATTATTATTTAAAAAAAAATGTGTCAAGTAATGGCATCATCTGTTGAGTCATTAAAGAAGAGCACTTAACATTAGCATTGCACTGCTGAGTTCAGCAGGAAACATATTCCGGTTAAGCAACTTTTTGATTACTTAACTTTTACAGCCATTCATTCTGCAGTAGGAGGCACGTGTATTAAAGGGTTAGTTCACCCAAAAATGAAAATTCTGTCATTAATTACTCACCCTCATGTCATTCCAAACCTGTAAGACCTTTGTTCATCTTCGGAACACAAATTAAGATATTTTTGATGAAATCCGAGAGGTTTCTGAACCACACATAGACAGCAATGTCATTGCACCTTTAAAGGCCCAGAATGGTTGTAAAGACATTGTTAAAATAGTCCATGTGACTGCAGTGGTTCAACCTTAATTTTATGAAGCGACATGAAAAAATGTTTGCGCAAAAACTAAACAAAAACACGGATGAATCACTGTCACATGGACTATTTTAACTATAGGTGCGTCCCAATTTGTGTACTTATGCACTATTCTATTACGTTTTTAAGTACAAATAGTGCAAGTAGTGCGTTCACACAGAAAATTCCAAAAAGAAAAAGTGCACTTGAAATACCCGGATGATGCACAAAATTAACGGAAAAAACGAAGTCAACTGTCACTGTCACTGCACTCAACTGTCGCAGCTTTAATTACGTAGCGTAGGGGGAGGGGGTATCGGACTCCATTGTTAAATGACAAAATAACCTTATACAATTCACGCACTACATGGATGAGTACATAGTCCACTTAATCCACTTTTTACGTGTATGCGAGGGTCAGCATACAGTGCTCGTGATGCGAATTTTGTCATCAGAAGAGTACCGCCGTATTTTGTAACCGCACGTACTTGTAATCTCAGGTCGCACATGCACATTTAAATTTTTATAATAAGTAATTCGTTTTTCCACAAGGTGGCAGCCATGCCCTGGGGGCGTCAATTGACAAGGTAGTCAAAGAAAAACTGCATAAACAGAACAGACCGGAACGCATGCAAGCTACAGCGACGATGGAGGCCTACATGGACAAGAGATTGTGTGAAGAGGTTAGAAAGTACCCTAATTTTACAACTCTAGCATGAAAGAATACAAAGATGTTTACACGGTTGTAATTCGTGGCGCGAGATTGCTCAAAATTGTGCATGCATTGAAATGAAATGCCACCAAAATTAATAAAAATGCCCCCAAAATTCAAAATATATGGGGCAAAAATGTCTGTGTATGAGTTCTTGTTTTTAATATTTATAACAAGATATAGAAGGCTGTTTTCCTGAATATCAGCACAATTGCAAATGTGACAGCTGTTAGGGTTGAGATGTGTTGGTTTGGGCATTTTGTTTTTTTCCTTTGTTGCAGGTCTTGTGATTGGGTCGTGAATTGAGCGCACATGGAGCAAGAGTTTGTCGGCGTGGCTGCTCAGTTCTTGCTTGGGAGCAGTTTGTCAGGACCACGCTCTAATGTTGTGTTTTACATCCATTCATTTGTACTGACAACATTTCATTTGATGCATCCATTCACGCGCAATTCATACTGATTGACTCTACTGATACTGACTTTTTGTTATTTTGGTTAATAAATATTATGTTTGAATTTATTCCGCCGTGTCGTCTCTTACATCTTTATGTTATGTTACATCTTTGAATCAACGAACAAATCCACAGCTGAGCCATTCCACGTCTCTGAGCAACAAAGTGATGTTTCGATACTGAATGAATCTGTGTTTTGAAGAAATCGTTTGACTGAATGATTGAATGACTCACTTTTAAAGACAATTATTTGCTGCCACCTACTGGTAGTTTAAGTTTCATTTTAGTGTCTTCCATCGTTTCAATTGTCTATATTTACATCTCATGCCTGCAGCTAATAAAAGCATACCTGCGGTCCACCATGCTGCAAGATACAATATTTTTGTCTGTCTGTCTGTCTTTTTTTTTTTTTTNNGGGGTTGGTGATGGGGGGGGTTCTTTGAAACGGGCCTTCAAATTGCAAAGGCTGCCTCCATACTTGAAGAGACTGTGGTTTGAATTAATGGATAGATGGATAGATAGATAGATAGATAGATAGATAGATAGATAGATAGATAGATAGATAGATAGATAGATAGATAGATAGATAGATAGATAGATAGATGGAAAAAGCATGTTTAGGTAGACTAACATTATATGATTAAAATAAATAGAAACTGGGGGCCCTATAGTGGTCAGCTGCACTGTATGTGGCAAGCATCCTGCTGTTTAGCTTCTTTTGACAGTCTCTGGCCTCACGACCTGATGCTCTTTTGGAGGCACTGACAGTCTGAGGCCTCTTTCTCAGTCCATAAATCAGTCCTGCCATAAAAAGAGAGTTGGGGTTGTTCATGAAAAAAGAGAAAGCATTATGGGTGTAAGTGTGTGTGCATTCTGTTTTATCCTTATCTCCCTGCCTCTGCTTCTCAGTCTGCCTAAGGGTGGGATGTCTGTCTGAAACACAGGACAGACCAGCACACAAAGCACTAAGATAAAGAGAGAAAGAGCAAGTGCAGCATGACATGCTTGACAGTGGCTGCAGGACAGGCAGTGTGACAGTGATCAGAGTAATTCTGGTAAACGGGCCAGAGTGTGCGCTGCAGAACACATATTTAGGACTTATTTGATCCCTTAAACCGTCATATAATTCACCAACTTGTGACTGTATAATGTAGTATTTAAATTTGTCCAATCAAATACTTAACCTTACCCTTCACACTTTCTTAGCACAGGTTGAAAGATCTTCAGATTGTTATTTACTACACAAAAAGTGAACCAATAAGCTATAATAATTAACATTTAGGGTTGCAGAGGACTGCTTTCTTAACTGGGCCAAGCTTTCCAGTTGTTTTATAATCCCTGATACATGAGCCAAAAAAAAAACAGTTGTACATTTAGATCCTTGTGCATGTCCGTTTTATTTTTACATCTGTGC
>RJVU01061998.1:863280-875780 GCA_003731715.1 Anabarilius grahami | reverse complement strand
TATAGGCTAACATTAACTAACAACGAGCAATACATTTGTTATAGTATTTAATCCTTGTTAATGTTATAAAAAAAACTATTCACTGTTAGTTCATGTCAGCTCAGGTCCATTAAATTATATTATCAGATTCAACTTCTGATTTTGATAATGCATTAGTAAATGTTGAAATTAACATTAAGATTAATAAATGCTTTCAAGTATTTGTCATTGTTGCTTCATGTTGACAAATGGAACCATATTGTTAAGTGTTACCATAATATCTAATAGATGTGATATAAAAGTATCAAATTATAGGCCTAATAATTAATTCTTTCAATGTTTTTTAGGGCTGTTTCTCTTCCTTAACTCACAATAAAGAGAATAGTCAACAACATGCTAGAGTGGTGCAGGTATGGCATCACTTTGTAGGCCAAAACACGGACGCGAATTAGCATTTTAGCACTTCCGGTTCCATCTTCCCCAAAATCAATGTTTTTTTTTTTTATGGGATTTTGTTTAAATGGCTGAAAGGTTTATGGTGAACACAAGCTCAGGACACTTTCACGTTTTATTATACGACATAAAATACATCAGTATTACCCCATTTGTGATTTTTAAAATGTGCCTTGAAAAAGGCGGTTGCTAACAAGTGGATAAATTGGACCACAAAGGCGAGGACATTAAACGTCATCACGCCGAAAAGGTAAGCTCAGTCCGCTTTTACAGCCTCGTTATGCTCATAATTGTGCTCTTATAAAGTAGTCTAACATAAACTTTCTGAGAAAATGTTTTAGATAAAAACTGAAAGAGTTTTCGGAAGCTTAGTCGTGGCGACGTTGAAGTCGAGCGACCGTTGTGTAGTCCGTTTATTGCCTATCTCTAGCTTTTTATTCTGCCGACTGCATTTAGACTTCAAAATTCATAAAAGTTGTGTTCATCTGGTAAAATGATCTTGATGGACAAAATGTGTAAGTATCATAAACTTTTGTTGATCCAAAAGACTATGAGAAAAAACAATTGGGTTTTATTGTGGGAACCAGTGTGATGCTAACTGCCGGTTGGCCTACAAAGTGACGTCATACCTGCACCACCCTATAACCAGTGATTTTGTATAATAACCCAATTATTTCATAAGATTAAAAGCTTAAGAGAAAGAAACCACTCTTGGAGGAGGATTAAACATGGTCTTTTAATCTGTTCAGTGACCAATCACAAGGTGACACACAAATTCATCAGTTTATGTATAAAAGTTCAATTAAAACACTCACTCTCAAAGACTGCTTTGATTTCTCAATACATACACACACGCACACACTTTATCTTAAACATGATAATTTTACAGAAATCAGTCTAATGTAATGGCAAAAAATTGGAACTTGGTATACATTAGAAAACAATATGAAATAAAAAAAATTGTTGCGCATGAATGGTATTAAACTATATCTTAAAATGTCACTAATATCAATAATTTTAACTTCTTTTGAAGAAACCTATTATCTTTCAGTCTAAACCTAATTACAAGAGGATATCAACATTGATAATATGGTCACAAAAGAAATGCATCCATAATTTCTCTTGATTGCAGTTGCCCTTTTGTTCAGCTTCAATCTGGTTTGATTTGTCTTCACTCTTAAAAAAAAAAATGTTCCACTAGGAGGGTTTCACATAGATGCCATAGAAGAACCATTTTTGGTTCCCCAAAGAACCGTTCAGTAAACAGTTCTAAAAAGAACCTTGTTTTTCTTAGTGTGAAGAACATTTTAATAATCTAAATAACCTTTTTCCACTATAATGACGTTTTGTGCAGTGGAAAGTTTCCATGGATGTTAATGGTTCTTCATGGAACCATCAATGCCAATAAAAATCTGTTTACTGAAAAGTTCTTTAAGAGTATACAGGAGAAACAAATCACAAAACTCAGAGGAACAGTAAAGAGCAGCCGCAAACAACCATTTCACGAGGGACCTGCCACCAATGAGTACAGATGGAGGAGAGGGGAAAACAAGAGAGCAAAGAGAAGAGGTGAGATTGAGGAAGGGAGAGAATGAAAACACATAAATGTCCCTTCCTAAGAAGCAGTGAACTTTCTGAGCGTGATCACAATGAGAGCGAGAAGAACAGAGGCTCCGAGGAACACCGCGATGACGATAGCTGTGATGGCACCTGGCCCCAGCACAACTGAGAACAGAAATAATACAACTGTCAATCACACACCATATCATAAACATAGCAATGTTCTCTTTAACAAAGACTTTTACCATATTCAATGACTGAAGAAGGATTAATTAACAAGCCATTTCTGAGCTAGTGTGATTAAGTATGTGAACACGGGTGGAATAACTTTACCTTCCTCATCCAAGGTTACTAAATGTGTAATGTCCTCATAGTCAAAGGTGTTTTCTGTCGTGTCCTGGTAAGGGACTTGTGTTGTCACATCGATGGCTCCAGCACCGGATAGTGTGTCCTGGTTATCATTCTGCAGTGTAGGGGAGGAATCAGCCACTGTTTCTGATGGAAGACAAAAAAATGAAGGTGAATCAAAAATGGAATCAATACAATATATGTAGTTTGAGAATGTTTTTAAGCTATTTTCACAAAAATCATTTCAAAACGGAAAGGCAACCAACATGAAAAGAACATCAAAATCTAGATGTTAGCAGCAGATCCTTTAAAGGATTAGTCCACTTTTAAATAAACTTTTCCTGATAATTTACTCACCTCCATGTCATCCAAGATGTCCATGTCTTTCTTTCTTCAGGTGAAAAGAAATTACATTTTTTGATGAAAACGTTCCAGGATTTTTCTCCATATAGTAGACTTCAATGGGCACCAAACAGTTGAAGGTCAAAATTAGTTTCACTGCAGCTTCAAATTGTTCTACACGATCCCAGATGAGAAATAAGGGTCTTATCTAGAGTAAAAAATAACTTATTTTCAAAAAAAAAATTAAGTTTTATACATTTTAACCAGAAATGCTCATCTTGAACTAGCTCTCTTCTTCTTCTCTATTAGAATTCCAGCAGTGTAGAAACTGCTAAGTGTATTACTGCCCTCCACAGGTCAAAGTTTGAACTAATTTTTATATGCAATATGCTAGTTCAATAGTATATAACAATTAGTTCAAAATTTGACCTGTGGAGGGCAGTAATACACTTAGCAGTGTCTACAATGCTGGAATTCTAATAGAGGAGAAGAAGAGAGCTAGTTCAAGATGAGCATTTCTGGTTAAAATGTATACAATTTTATTTTATTTTTTAGAAAATGAGCGATTTTTTCTCTAGATAAGACCCTTATTTCTCGTCTGGGATCGTGTAGAACAATTTGAAGCTGCAGCGAAACTAATTTTGACCTTCAACTGTTTGGTGCCCATTTAAGTCCATTATATGGAGAAAAATCCTGGAATGTTTTCATCAAAAACTTTAATTTCTCTTCGACTGAAGAAAGAAAGACATGGACATCTTGGATGACATGAGGGTGAGTAAATTATCAGGAAAAGTTTATTTAAAAGTGGACTAATCCTTTAAGTCCTGTAAGTTGCGAGGTGGGGCCTCCATGGATCGGACTTGTTTGTTCAGCACATCCCACAGATGATCGATTGGATTAAGGTCTGGGGAATTTGGAGGCCAAGTCAAAACCTCAAACTCATTGTTGTGCTCCTCAAACCATTCCTGAACCATTTTTGCTTCATGGCAGGTGCATTATCCTGCTGAAAGAGGACACAGCCACCAGGGAATACCATTTCCATGAAAGGGTGTACATGGTCTGCAACAATGCTTAGGTAGGTGGTACCTGTCAAAGTAACATCCACATGGATGGCAGGACCCAAGATTTCCCAGCAGAACATTGCTTAAAGCATCACACTGCCTCCATGTGAGCTGGAAAAGTTTTTTTCCGAACATTAAGCACAGGGAATGCAAAGGTCTACAAAGTGGCAAATGTTAGTCACATTATGTATGACTCAATGGGCGTCTTTATGGAGGATTAGCACTCGCTCCTCACTATGGCATCCTGTCCTGCATGTTCCTCCCTTCTTCTTCTCCTCACATCTCTCACTGACATTCCACATCTCCCACAGGCATAGAACAGCCATGCGACTTTTCTCACCTACACCATACTCACGGAGCACAAAGCCCATTTCCTATCTTACTGCTTGCCCACCATTCCCAAAGGGCACCTTATGGACAAAGGTTCTGACCTCAAAATGAAGGGACAAAGACAGACAGAGTGAACATGGATAAACAGTGGGATATAGCCTGACCATGTTTTAACAACCCAATGTCATGGGTCAAAACAAACCCAACAAGCAGACACACATGAGCACTCATTTGTGCATTGAAAGCACAATTAGGTTTTGAAAATATAGGTGTATACATGCAGCAACAACATATACCAAATTTTCATGCAAATAAACATGCTAAAATGTTCGTAGTCCATCCAAAATCTTAAATAAAAGGTTAATATTTAGAGGGGATGGCCATCGTATGAGTATTTTTGATCAGAAAAATAAGTAAATAATTGCTGCAAGCATGAATACTTGAAAAACAGGAAAAAATAGTCGGAACACCAAAGCTCCAAAAAAGCGTAACCCGGTGTGAATCTTATATTAAAAATTTTCGCTTATTTTTTGGAGCTTTGGTGTGTCGACATTTTTCCTGTTTTTCCATACATTTTTTTGGTCGAGCATCCATTTTTGAGCATATTTTTGCAGGTGATGTGCATGCTTTTTGTCTTGATTTTACAAATAAGAATACTAAACAAACAAAAAATAATAAATAAAAAGAACCTAGGAAGATATATTTAAATAACTAAACAATAACTACAAGTAAGAATACTAAACAAATGAAACTAACTAACTAAATAAAAAAGAACCTAGGACATATTTAAATAACTAAAAAAGCTACACGTAAGAATACTAAATAAAGTAATAAAACCAATTTATTTAAATAAATAAATAAGAGCTACAGGTAAGAACTGAACAATATGGCACAGGTCAAAATTAACCCAACAAGCAGACTAACAACAGAGTGCTCATTTTTGCATCGAAAGCCCAATTAGATTTTGAAAATAAGACATATTTACATGAAGCCGCTACTTATACAACATTTCCATGGCATTAAACATGCTAAAACGCTCATTTTCCACCCTAAATCTTCAATAAATGTTTAATATTTGGAGTCAGCGAGTTGGGGATGGCCAGCGTATGAGTATTTTTGATAATTAAAATAAGTAAATAATAGCTACAAGTAAGAATACTAAAGAAATAAAAGAACCTGATGATACATTTAAATAACTAATAGCTAAGAATACTAAACCAATAATAATAAATAAGTAAATAAAAAGGACCCATATGATGTATTTATATAACTAAACAAAAGCTACAAGTAAGAATACTAAATAAAAAAAACTTGGATGATATATTTAAATAACTAATATCTACAGGTAAGAAAACTAAACAAATAAAAATAAGTAAATAAAACGAACCTAGAAAGATATATTTAAATAACTAAACAAAAGCTACAAGTAAGAATACTAAACAAATGAAAAATAAGTAAATAAATAACCTAGGAATATATATTTCAATAACTAATAACAGCTACAAGTAAGAATACTGAATAAACTAATAAAACCAATTTATTTAAATAACTAAATAAGAGCTACAAGTAAGAACAAGCAGACAAACATAACAGTGTTCATTTTTGCACCGAAAGCCCAATTAGGTTTAGAAAATAGACGTATTTACATGAAGCGGCCGCTTATACCACCTTTCCATGGCATTAAACATGCTAAATTCTCATATTCCACCCTAAATCTTAAAATAAAAGGTTAATATTTGGAGTCATTGAGTTGGGGATGGTCAGCATATTTTAGCGTATTTTTAATAATAGTGTGTTTGCTCAGTGAGAGACACACTTTCTGGACTTGAAGCAGGCTGTAGGTACGGCACACCGGGGCGCTAGGCCAGCCATACATCAATGAGCCCTTCACTCGAGGGTACAAAAAGGCGCTTGTGTGGTCAGAGAGGACGGCTTGAGGCAGAGGAACCAACGGCCTAAACACAGCCAGTATACTGCAAGTTAAACAAGCTTGTTTATGAAGCCAGTCTGTGGAAAAGCACGCACCCCGGCGTCAGCATACGCAACCCGTTGATTTGAAAAAGCAAATTTTTGTTGTCACTTCATGGCCTGCTTAAATATTTATGAAGTACTGCTTAAACATTTGGCGATAGGACAAGGACGTTGTCTCGTTTCTTCTATTTTAACACACAACAGTGAGATGACAACATGCAGACAGGTGCGTGTGAATGACACAATCCTCCGCCACAGTGCGCGTGTGCCCATGTCCTCATCTCACCTTACTCCCGCTAGAGTAAAAAAATACAGAAACACATTAGGGTATTAAAAGACACTTAATATCCAGTTTACAATATGTTCTAGGAACATTTTGCTAATGTTCCCATTAAGTTATGAAAATGTTATTTCTGAATGTTCTCTGAACTTTCATAGCCCCCAGAATATTTTTCTTGGTCACACTTCTCACTATTGGGTCCAATTCTCACTATTAACTAACTATTAACTACGACTTTTGCCTCAATAATCTCCTAATTACTGCTTATTAATAGTCGGTAGGTAGTTATTAAGTTATTAAGGGATGTAGGATATGGTCATGCAGAATAAGGCATAAATATGTGCTTTATAAGTACTAATAAACAGGCAATATCCTAGTAATATGCTTGATAAGAAACTAGTTATTAGTGAGAATTGGATTGTAAACTAAAGTGTTACCTTTTTCTTGTATGAATATCTGAACATGCAATATATCAAAAGAAAGAACAGAGCCTCTGCTTTAAAAAAAAAACAAAAAAAACAAAAAACGTTTTATTCTTATTTAAAAAAACGTTTTATTCTGCATTCTTTTTTTTATCAACACTTGGCTGTGGGTATGTTTTGTAAAAAATTCAACAAAAAGAAAATCTTGTATTTTTTCAGACTACAAAGTACATAAGCAATGCTTTTTATCACTTGTTTCTGCTACTTTTTTTCCTGTGTTTGGATCCATAGATTTTCGACTCTTTCAGAAGTTGTGTAATAGCGCCCCCTACCATAAAACAGTGAAAATACGGAAAGCCAAAAAGTTGAAGTGGAAGAATTTTTCAATTATGAAAAATTCTGTCAATTGCGGCGAAAGTGTTAAAATGTTTAATCCATTTTATCATTCTGCAAACATTATGGGAACGTTACATTTCAATGTTCTCTGAAAGTTTTGAAACAAGTATAGTAACATTTAAGTAACGTTAGACAAATGTTAACTAAAATGTTAACAAATGTTAGACATAACGAAAATGTTTCTGAAAAAACACTCCATGAACGATTTTTAGGACATTTTGATGTTTTTAAGGACATTATTAAAGACCAGATAACTTTGAATAAACGTTATTGATGGTACTGAAAGAACACTTTGTCTCCAGTAGAGCTGTTTTATAGCTGAATTAAATTTGTTTCATAATTGATCAATTTAGCGATATTGAATCAACATCAACTGAATTGAATCAACATTGAACTGACTTGAGCTGAATAACAACAGTATTGTCTGCTGTAGAGCTGCTTAATTGAACTAGTTTCTTAATTACCTCTACATAGTTATTGAACTGAACTGAATCAACACTGAACTGACTTGAACAGAATAATGATCTTTATAGAGCTGCTTTACAGACCTCAAATTTGAAGTTTGCATCATTGATTCTGTTATTTTCCTGTTTATCACTGCGAAGCTGCTTTGAAACAATCTGGACTTCATAAAGCATTATAAAGGTTATTTGATGATGAGAACTAGTCAACACCGTTCAGTAATTTGTTGTCTTCATGAATGTTGTTTTACCCAATAAAACAGGTAAAATAACATGAAAGTAATACAAGTGAACAGCTATGGTTATGGTTGAGAGGAAGCATCGTGGATTAAAAGTCGTCCCCTTACACCTAAATTCAGAGTCCAATGTTGACTCTTCAGCAGAGTATGTAAAAGTAAATCTTTTGAAATTATTATAATGCAAAAAAAGGCTATTAATATCTTCAGTGAATTCAAAGATTAAAAAGGAGAGTTCTTCCTCCACAAATTCTGTTATGTTCTGGAAATGTATCAAAACAGACAGTGACATCATGATCATCCAGACTTTTGGAACCATTTCTGCTGCCATGACATCAATGCAAATAAATTCACATTAGAAATATCAAGCAACTGCTCCATCGCCACTTCCTTCTGGGTCTTGAATGTGTAATAAAAAGGTATTACATCATGTATTCTGGCTGGAAAGTCTGAGTTGATCTTAAACTTATTTTCTCCCACTTTATGAGCAGGTTTGTGATTTTAATATATCTTTTGGAAGGTACTATTTTAAAGACGATGGTTGAAAAAGGCAACTGTTTTAAAATGCAATTCTAATTTTATTTTTTTTAAAAATTTTTTGGTTTGTACAAATGAACTTAGCTGTATACATGCCTTGTTTTTCCCAAGAGTCTAACAAACTAACTCTTTGTCTTTGTACGCAATGAACCCAAGACTAAATTCAGGTTCAACACCTGGACGTGAAAAAGAGAAGGTCTGAGTCACTGAAGAAAGTGTGACGTTTCAGTCTGCAAGAGTCTCGCTGTAAAGACTTGATCCTGGGATTGGTTCAGTGAAAGAATTCAATTATATTATTTTGGTTTGCTTTATAATAACACCTTTTTACAATAATGAGCTAACCCTTTTTGTCTGTTTTCATTTTGTTGCCCATGGAAATGATCCTAGCATTTAGGAAAGTTAAGCAAATATTCATTCAAATAGTTTCTGCTATTCAGTTTTGAAGGTTTCTCGTGCTCAGCAATGGCTATTGGAAAAGGGGCCTTGCAAAACCAAGAGGCCCAACATGGCGAAAATGACACGTATGCACAATTAGAGATTTCAGAGATGAGGTTTTTCTGAACCTACATCAACATGGGCTCAGAAGGACACTGATCTATACACCTACAAGTCAAGAAGCAACAAAATTCTCACTAAAACTCACTAAACCAATCAATCAGAATTATTCACTTATCAAGACCCATTTAACCTTTCCTAATAACTCAACACATTTATGAGAAGTCCATCATTGTTTAGATGGGAAGATAGTGATGTTACCTGTCTGCACAAGAGCCATGCAGATGGCCAGAGCGGTAATGAAGACGAGCCGAGATAAAGTGCTGGAACTGCTGCTGACGCCCATGGTTCCTGGTTCTGTTCACCGATCCTAGACTGGTACGTTAATGAAAGAACAGAGAGGAAGTGAGAGACTGAGTGAGAGAGGTAGGGGTAGCTGGATTTAGGTGGGAGGACTCTGTATGGACAGTGCAGACTTTTGTCAACTCTTCTGGTAACTGCCCACCTTCTTCAAACCCAGCAAAGAGAGTCTTTCCACTCCTGCAGAACGATGCAGACGGCCTTCATGCCCAAGGCTACTTTTCTGTAGGATTTAGGATCGTAAATGATCGTGATGACAATTCAATTTTATTACAACTGATGTAATCAAGCTGTGTGAGGCATCATGAAATCTGAAGTTTGATCATGATTCAGTTTAATTATGTTCCCATGAATCTTAATTAGGGACAATTTTTGTAAAAGTGGAATACTGACCAAAAAATTTCTACGTTTTACAGGCTCAAGCACTGTATTTTGAATATCCAAGTATAACATGTAGGGCATTATAGTTATTATAATCAATTAATACAAAGTGCATAGTTGAATGCTGGTGCAGAAAAAAACAATAGCCTATATATTAATAGCTAGGACCAACGTTTTGGTGAATTGGTGGCTAATTTGTATGAATTTGTACAATTTCATTTGTAACATCACATTTTCATATGATCTGGTCACTTCCCAGTGATGGTTATGTATAGGAGTAGACATAAATGATAACTTTTTTCTAAAACCCTTACATTTCGTATGATTCACATCATATTAATTCATACGAAATCGCCACCTCGTAAAACAGTTACATTTTCTTGTGAGATCAGGTCGGCTATGACATGAAATACCTCTTTACTTTGCTATATCCTGTGAATTTGCTTAAAAAAATGTTTTAATTAAAGTGTATAGTGTCATTAATATTATTTTGTAGCAGCTGTTGCTACTCAAAAAAATGAACTTTCACTGTTTCACTCAAACCATTCTTGTTCACATGTAACTACATTAACTTAATTTAACTGAGTTGTTGCTACTAAAAATGAGTATTGTCAGCTTTACTTAAGTGTTTGTTCAGTCAACTTAACATTGCTGAGTGAAACACACAAATGAATGTTGACAACTAACTAGGCAGTGGATACGTAGTTCCCAGCATGCTTTGCAAGGGACTGCATTAGAGGAGAAAATTTAGGGATTAAAGTGTTATTTTATGTGTTTTTCAGGATATTGAAAGATGTTGTTAGTTTATGTTAGTGTTTAATGTTCAGTTATGTTGGACATTTAGAGGAGTTTCTGTAATGTATTTGAATTTTGTGGTTACCATTATGCAGAAGAGTGGTGCCTGTGTTTAGGCTGTGAGCCTCATATTCGCATAGGATGGAATTCATGCTCTCAATTCAGTTTGTTCAATGAGTTATTTTTTTTAAGTGCATTTTGTCGAGCAAATAGTTAATAAGGTAAATTAAGTCAATAAATGTGTTCTCACCTTGCATAATAAACATAACATTAAGTAAACTGCACATATAAATATTATGTAACAGTGACAAATTCAAATGATTTGTATTTACTCTAGATAACTTTTGTCAGCTTTACTTGAATTTCTTTTGTTCATACAACTAATGTTATTTGTACAAATTACTCATTATTGTGAGGAACCACTTGACACTTCTTTTAAATCCAACAATTATTTTTCTTTTTCTTTTTTTGAGTGAAGGCTTTAGAGATTACATAGGCCTCATAACTTTTTTGCTTTTTTAAAATCCGTGACAAGTTTTTCCTGCAAGGCTTTTTTCCACCCTGCCACCACTCTTCAACTGAAGTTATGTTGTGGAGACATGAACTGAGTATATAGTACATATCAATATTGGTCTTAGATGCTGAGTTCCCCTTCATAAACACCAGACAGGAACAAACTGCTACAGGCGACGCTGAACAGTTTCTGAAGGGTCTCTCTGGCCTTGACGAGACCATTTTCACACACTGTGGATTAACCATTGAATTTGCCTGCTTTATGCATCTCAGAGAACTAATTAAAGGGAATATTTCACATTAAATACAAGTTTAATAATATTTAATAATAATTAAAACAACTCTGATCTTGCAGTTTGTAAATAAAATAAATCTTATATAAACTTGCATATGACAGTATTGTCATATTAACGTAATACAACATTTGGTGACTTGTAGCTATACTTTTGTTTTAAAGTTTGCATTTTAACTTTTACTCTGGTGCAGTGCCCCTTCGACTTAGTGTAAACCATTTTTACTTGTTTATAAATGATGCATAAAAAAAAAAAAAAAAAGACATTAGGAAACAATTCCAGGATTAGGCATAATCTTGAAGTATGTAAATTTTAGGAAGTTTTTTTTTTGGCAACAAGTTAAAATAAACTTACTAAAAATCAGACCGGGAGCTATGAATTTTTCATTTTTTAGTAGATCAAACCTACTGGACAAGGTTTTTTTTTCTTTTTAAATAATATATGACTTCATATAAAGAGATACTGATAGCCAATTAAAGCCGAGAAGAGAACTAGAAAAATGTATACTGCACTTCCACTTTAAATATACCAGGCCTGGAAATCAACTTTAAAATTCCCGGAAATTTCCAGGTTTTTCATAAACGTGGGATCTGTATGGTGCAAATTTGTAAATTGCAACTTGGGTAAACATTTACAAGTCAACTTTGCACAACCCTGCTTTGTGCATTAGGAGTAATGGTGTGAAGAACAGCCCACATAAGGGACTGTGAGTTATTTGTCGNTAAAAAAAAAAAAAAAAAAAAAGTATGACTCCATTGGTTCATCATTTCCATATATTATAATACAGATGCAGAATTGAAAGTTTATTCTTTAAACAGCCTAGTATTTTACAAAGAAATGGATAAGTGTCTGGAACTTTCAAACATGTCCTTAAAACAGGACACTGTTGATGACATTTCCTCGAGTCCTATATTGTTTTTGACGTCTGTCAACATGGGGGCAGCAAAGCGGGAGAGGAGAGAAGGGAAGAAAATGGAAAACACTAAAAGAATGAGGGAAGGAGCAAATAAATTAAAAAAGGAAGTTGTAATGGGGATAATACATAATATTTTTTCCTCTGCACTCCTTATATTCATGCTTAAAGAAACATCAGTTGGGAGATGAGCATGATCGTGAGCAGGCGCTATCGGTTGACTCCTCTCCTGCAGATGCAAGCCTCTCTCTTCCTTTACTCAGGGCTGTGTGTTTTTGGTTCTTTTCGTGGCCGTGGGGCAGCGCTGTTATTGCAACTGTGGTTTCCTCTGGATTAGAGAGGAAGAAAAACTTGCTGCCCCGAATCTACTCCAA
>RJVU01061998.1:851656-862627 GCA_003731715.1 Anabarilius grahami | reverse complement strand
TGTTAAGCGATTACAATTTTTAATCTAATTACATGATGTGGCGATTAATTAATCTAATCGCACATCAAATTTGGCAGAGAAATTACCCACAAAAGATTATTTTATAAGTCATTGTGTAAAGCATCAAATAAACATTACAAAAAGTAGATTCAGAAAGAAATTTAATTTGATTCAAAACAGAATTTATTACACATTTTTGGACCATCAGGTTGAGTAAATGATGACTGAATTTTTATTTTTGAGTGAACTATCTCTTTATTTTTTTTATTAATATGGAAATATGATTTTATTTTATTTTTTAAAGAAATTACACTCTAAATAAGAAACAAACTGCCAGCAGGTGGTGGTAAATGTCTAATTCATTATTTTCGTTCAAACAGCTGATTCATTCAGGAGTGAAGTATTTTGTCTAAAATAACACCATTAACTTCTTAAAATTTAGATTTCTCTGATCTACATGTGCATTTTAAGACGTTTGAAGGCAAAAAAAATTGGACAATAATAACTTTAAAATCTCTCCTTGTCATTATCATCATTTTCTCTTTATTTTTTCCCATCTCCTCATCTTTGTCTCTTCCCCTCCTAAAGCTGAGCTTTGACCGATAGTCTTTTCATTTTCATCTGTCTCAGTACAGACACTCAGTTGATATGTTTTATTAATCATTTTCTTAGAGAAGTTAATTTACTGAAGGCTACCAGGAAAGCTAGGTAACTAAGTTTATTAAATTAATTCACAATATGTCCATTTATTATTAATCATGTGCCTAATATATGATATATACACATCATTGTCTGAATACTTGATTCTAATTGTCTGGAAAGTGTGCATTAAAACCATTCAATGTACAGGTAATTCCAGTCAGATTAATCACAATTTAATTCAAATAAATGCTATAATTAAATCAAATAAATGTAATCTTACACTATATGTGTATACTCCATGTCTGATGTAAAGTGGGCAGAATGCTAGCTCTAATCGGCCATAACTGACGAAAATAACCATCATTTTTATCCTTGCGGTCAAATATTGTGCGGCAGCTTTAACTTGTCAATGCTGGCAAATGACCATGATATAAACTAGATATTCAATGGCTAGCCATGCATTAAATGTTTTTAATGCACTCCGCTTTGTGTCAGGTGGTTCTTTGCCTCCACTTTGTGCATTAAAATAGTTGAATGCACAGCTAGCCATGGATTATCCCTTACATGTACTGTGTATATAAATAAATGTAAATGACAACAAGCAACTAATTTGTGGTTTTTATTAAAATCTACTGATCTAATTTTAGTCAAATCAAACTGCTCTGACGGCCATCATGATTAACTTATCTGCGGCTCAATAACATGTTGTTAGGTTTTAACGAACTGAACTTCAGTTCACAGGAATTCAAACTTCCCTGATGAGTAATTTCCCTGCAGATCATATCAAGTTTTAAAAAGACAACACAGTTTGTTGAATGAATGACTCCGCCGACACTCACCTAGAAGGCTTGGGTCAGCCCGTACCATCTTCTGTTTCTTCTTCTTCTTGCCAGAAGTGACTGTCTCAAAACGCTGCTGCTGCTGCTGTTGTTGGTGGTGCAAGACTGACTGTGACACTTGGCTCATTCCCCACACGGAGTCCTGAGACACAAACACGGAGTCCTGAGACACAAACACGGAGTCCTGAGACACAAACACGGAGTCCTGAGACACAAACACGGAGTCCTGTTCAGCAGCAAATTGACACATGCACATCAGTGTTAGTTTCGTTGATGAATAATGTGTGATGATAATGTATTTCAAAATATCATTTTTGGCGAGTATTCAGGTAAAAACAGTTGGTTATGTCTTAAGTATACGTAAATAGTTGGGAGAATATCGGATGTGTATCAGTAAGTTGGATCCGTGCATTCAGCCTTAAAGTGACAGCAGCCTAATAAACCCGCTGCTGTCTGTCATTAATGTTAATCAAACAAAGAGAAAACCACTCACTGCTCTTTACTGAATAACTTTAATAGCTTTAATAAGGATTAATCTATATTTAATTAATACAATTTCATTAATTAAAAAGACCATGTTCTTGTTTCTTTAAAAGAAGTGGTTTTATTTAATTTTAACATAAATAAAGACATGTTATATGTCACAGCAGGTAAATATGTGTCTCTGTATTGCAAGTTCAAACCTTAATATCATTCATATTAACAGGTTAATGGATGTTTTCTCCAGGAGTATATACTGAGTTTGGTAATTTTAGAGAAATGTTTAAGTGATGCATTACAATTTAACTAAACCCATTAGATTTTATTCGACTAAATCTACTGTAGATATAGTTGACTAAAACTAGACCAAATCTAATACAATTCAGATGACTAAAATGACAAACTAAACGGCATTTTAGTCCAAAGACTATGACTAAAATTTAGTTAAAATTTGCTGTCAAAATGAACACTGACACACACGCAAACGAACCTGCTGTTTTTGCTGCTGGCCCTGCTGAGGTTTTTGCTGGTTAGCATTCTGTTTGGCACGCCGCTCCAGGAACTGCTTGGCGAAGTCCTTGGCCTGTGGAGTGTCGCCCAGGTAGGCTCGCACGTAGTCGTGTACCTCGTACGGCGAGTCCACTTCCTTCAGGAAGGATGCAAAGGTGGGAACTGTGGAAAGAGTGGAAGACTGATGAATTTCAGAAAGCTACATTGTCTTTAAATCACACATTTTAAGAGGTTATGTATGATACATGATTTTTTGTTTGCAATTTACTTTTTCATTACCATATTACAGGCCAAATTTTTGAATACACACTGGTGGTTTTCAAAGTACAATGAACTCTCATGTCAAAAGATTTAAAAAAATTGATGCTTTAAAAAGAGGACGTATGTTTTTTACATTTTCAACTTTCTTTGTTGTGTAATGTTGCTGTTTGAGAATGAAAAAGGTCTGCAAAGTCTGAAACGCCTTGATTGTAATCTTGAGTTTTCTCAAGAAAACATACATTTCACAATATTCCTCATTTAAATCATTCCCGCCAAGGGCATATGNAAAAAAAAAAAAAAAAAAAAAAAAAAAAAAAAGAAGAAGAAGAGACAGGAACTAAACAGAGCGAACAATGTGTTTCTTAGAAATTCAAGCATGAAAAACTATTCTAGTAGATCTCAAAAACAAAATGAAGACTTTGTAAAAGATAATAATAAAGACATGACCCTAGTAACATCAGAAGCTACATTCTGTGTATACAATGACAACAACACATTCTCATGAAACAGGGGGAGGGAAGTGGTTAGTGGGAAGAATTATCTGTGCATCTATTGCGCATTAAACAAACGCCAATATTCAAGATGGTTGAGTGAGATAGACAAGTGTGTGCCAGTGACTCACCATCGAGGTTATTGGCTGTGTTGAGAGTGTGAAGCGTCTGTTCACACCACTGCATAAAGCCATCCTGATTCTTATTGGCTCCCTGGAACAGTTTCAGTAGCTTCTCTTCCTCCTCCACCTTTTTACTTGCTTTACCACTGCTGCTATTACTGCATCACATATTGTTTTACAAAATACAATAAGGAAATGACACAAAAAGCAGTTTTGCACACTGGACCTAGTTAGCATACTAAAGTCTGAGGTGTAGTTGTACATTTTAGAGCAACAGAAAGAAATTATGTGGCAGTGGTTTACCTGAGGTTAGCGTTGCCCTTGTTTTTCTGATTGTGGCTCTTGCGTGTGGCCTGAGGCGGGCCGGCCTCCTTTACTGCTTCATCCCAGAAGCCAATATTAGAGTTCTGAGCATCACCCCAGACACTGCTGTCCATCATCCAGTTCGAGCCCACATTATTGACAGAACCCCACACCGATGTACTAAGAGCCTAGATGGAGAAAGAGAGAGGTCATGATCTATTTTAGACCAATGTACTCAGATTTTCAGGGTTTCTGCAGGGTTTTTTTTTCCCCAATCAAATGTAAGACTTTTTATAACCTTCTTTAACATCTGCACAAAAAAAGCAACACTGTATGTCCATAGAGAACAAACCCATTAAATCTCAAAATAAATCATGCATCTCAGATTCTTTTACTTAATTAAACAGGCACACATTCAACTTAAAAACAGGGTAACTGCAAGTTTAAAATACTCTTTCAGTCAATATATGTGCATATGTACTAATATGTGACCCTGGACCACAAAACCAGTCATAAGTCACTCGGGTATATTTGTAGCAATAGTCAACAATACATTGTATGGGTCAAAATTAGGATATTAAGTAAAGATCATGTTCCATGAAGATATTTTGTAAATCTCCTGCCGTAAATAAATTAAAAAATTTTTTTTTTTTGTGAGTGGATTTGCATTTATAAAGGACTTAATTTGGACAACTTTAAAGGCGATTTTATCAATATTTTGATTTTTTTTGCACCCTCAGATTCCAGATTTTCAAATAGTTGTATCTCGGACAAATATCCTAACAAACCATACATCAATGGAAAGCTTATTTATTCAGCTTTCAGATAATGTATAAATCTCAATTTAAAAAAACAAATTGACCTTTATGACTGGTTTTGTGGTCCAAGGTCACATATATCAATGCATTTGAATTAGAGCTTGATTGATATAAAATAAAAATATTGTGCTAATACTAGTAAAATTTATATACTGAATTTAATGTTCTTATTCTTTCCTTCCTGTGACAGGGCAGCCAACGCCACAACAGTTTACATTAAATTAAATGTCAGCTGTATTTTATCATGTAAAAAAAAAAAAAAGATTTATGCATAATGCACAACTTTCAATTACAAACAAACTGGAACTCTTATTTTGAAATATGTCTATGGTTTACAACTGGCAGCTGCTCATTCAAAAATAAAAGTAAGTGGATGACACCAGAAGCTTACATTCAAGTTACAAATTAGGGCTGGGCGATATGACGATGTTATCGTATATCGATGATGTCTTGCAAGTATCACGATGTCGATATTAAAAGTCATTTACAGACAATAATCGCCAATATTGAGAAAATTTTTTTTATTTATAGTCCCGTAGTTACCATTCACATATTTATTCACATAGCATAAATGAAATATTTTGTAGCCTAGTAGCTAGCTAATTAATAGGGTTAGAAAGAAAAAAAATCTATTCTGGAATCACATTTACTTAAGGCCAGGAATCGAATAGGCCTAGGCTACTCTTTATAAAATTAACATTTTGATTTTGCTTATTAACAATGTATTTTTATTTTTAAAACATTCAAGCATTCCCGTAAATACAGTTTTGTCACGCATGTGTGTGTAACAGACTATATTGGATTCGTGTATTGACATCAACCTAGGCCCATACCCGCGGCGCTAATAATGTACATTTTTGTTTAAACCGACAAGATTGTTAAATTAAAATTAAAAGGCTAAATTAAATTAGAATGGATAGCCTAAATGTCTCGTTAAAAATAACCACATTTGTTTTCCAGTGGTTTCGTTTTACACGCGCAAACAACAGAAAAGGAGGACATCTTCAGCGCAAAATGAACCCCTAAGATTAACAAAACGAAAGAAAAAAAACTGAAGCCATATGCTGTTTTAAATTTTTTTTTTTTTGCGACGCTCTCCACACAAACACGTTCAAAAGGAAACTAAGACGGAAGAAAGTGGTAGGCCTACCTGTTTTCTTTGTGAGTGTACACAGATATGATTAAACTCTTTACAGTTTATGTATGACCAAAAATGAGTAGCCTATTTTAAGTTGTTTTCACTGGTGTAAGGAAGCAATACAAGTGATCACGCCGGCGCCTCGCGCGCACACGTCAATAGCACTGCTTGACATCGCAGCATTTTGTAATAAGAGGCCTGTAAGGACACATCGGAGCTCTAAAACATGAGAAAAAAAAAAAACCTTTCCGTTTTTGGTCATTGTTTTTAATCGCTTTTACACAAATAAAACAGCGCGACGCGTTTAAAGTTAAATAAATTAAACGTATCATCATGATACACACTTGTCCGATGTTTCACTTCCAAAAATGAAAGAGAAACATCGGACCTTAAGAAAAATTAGGCAAGACACATTTGACATCATTCTTACAATCACCACCAGAATGTCCACCTTCACAATGAACTCTGTTAAACTCTGATCAATTCAACAGTTCTCTTCACGAAACGAAATTAATTTCAAACACTTGATAAGAGCAGTGTGGAAATGATTAACATAACAACAAAGCTAATGTTTTATATTAAAGCACAAACTAAGAAAAGAAAAACAACCCTTTAACCTTTAATTAAATTAAGTTTATGCCTACTGATTTGCAGGCTATTGTCAGATAAAATGCAACCAAACTGATATGTGTTTACAGTGCTTGTCGGCTATGTTGTCTCCGACAGGGGCGGGGCTCGGGTAGGCGATATTATCGGATATCGCGATATTTTTTAAGGCGATTATCGATAAAATATTTTTTACATATCGCCCAGCCCTATTACAAATACCATACTCTTACATTAAAAGGTAGCTAATTGCATCAGGATGTGTGTAACTCACCACTCGGTTCTGCTGAGTGACGGTTGAGTGTTGCTGCAGCTGCAGCTGCTGTTGTAGCTGCTGCTGCTGCTGCTGCTGCTGTTGCTGCTGTTGTTGTTGTTGTTGTTGTTGTTGTTGTTGTTGTTGTTGCTGCTGCTGCTGTTCCTTTCGCTGTGTCATCTGCTGCGCTTCCTCTTTTTGGATCTCCAGCAGGGACTTGGTGGCCGCTGGCTGCTTGGCCACACTGCCCCAACCCGAGAGCTTGGCCTGAGGTTGCTGCTGCTGCTGGGCCCTCTGGAGCTCCTGCTGTTGTCGTCTTTGCTGTAGGAAAAATGAACAGATAAATGAGAAAAATAAACGCTCTCTATGAAATGTTTTTTGCCTCCTGCTTGGTCACATGGGAACCTGTTGAAAGCTTGGTCACATGAGGAAGCTTGAATTGGGGAAGAATCCCTGGCATACCTCCTCTCGTGCTTGTCGTTCTCTCTCCTCCTCCAGTTTCTGGATTTCAGCAAGCGACAGGGCATTCTGAGACTGAGACAGGGTGTTTGCTGTGGTCGACTGTTGGCCCCACTTGGAGGATGAAGGAAGCTGGGAATATAGACACGAAAAATATAAATAACTGGTCAGTCAGAAAAAAAGAAGAAAAAAAGAAAGGTATTTTCGGGTTATGTACCAACCATATTACCATCATAAATTCCCTTTTGTAAAATAACCTTGTGATGTCTTGTCATCAGCTAAGCACAAAAAAGGAAAACCTATTCATAATAACTATACAAAATAATAATAATAATAAATAATTCATTACCTATTATTATATTTATATTTACATTTTTATAATACACAGAATCATATTGAATTTATTAACAAAAATCTAATGCAAAATTAAATGATAAAATTCTAAAATTATATTGCAATTGAAACAATACTATTGCACTGTAAAAATGTAATAGTAACAATAGTTATTTCTAATTACTTTTTGTAATTATATTTATTTACAACTGTATTTATAAATACTCAAAATCATGTTATTTAAAGTATAAAAATTAAATCAAATTTATAACTACTGCAATAATACCATTGAGTTGTAAATACATTATTTAAAAAAAACAAAAAAAAAAAAACAGTAAAATTACAATAATATTACTTATGGCTGCCTTAAATTCTTTGACTCCAAACAATAAACCACAGAGCTTTTATTTTGGCTGAAAACCGCAGGGAGACCTTAAAGCTTCTCTTTTGTTGACAGATTTATAAACAATTCTCATTACAAATTTAGGAAGACGGTTGACGAGAAGAAACATGCATGAAATACAAAAATGCTGCGTTTCAATTCACAGGCCCAAATATTCCAAATAAATAAGGAAAAATCACTTTCATGAATAATGGATTATCTATCAATCTATATCAAAATGACATCCTTCCAGGAACTGAACTCTACAAAGAGAGTAAATATACGCTCTGCAGGATTTTTCACCTTCATCTGTGCGAGCTGCTGTTGTTGCTGCTGCTGCTGCAGTCGACGGAGCGCCTCCTGCTGCTGCTGTCGCTGCCTCTGTAGCTCCTGCTGCCTCTGTGCCTCCTGCTCTCTCCTCTTCTGCTCCTCCTGCTGTTGCCTTGCCAATGCGGCTGCTGCAGCCGCTGCCTCCTCTTCTAGCCTCTTCTCTTCCTCACGCCGCCTCTGAGCTTCCAGTTCTTCCTGTTTCCGCCGCTCCTCTTCCTGCTGGAACAAAAATAATTGAACAAAAGAATCAATAACAGCACTAAACCACACCAAATGTCATCTCCGCTAATATTGCCAAACTGACCAATCTCAGAAGAACCAAGTCATTTGTGGTAGAATAAAGCCATGCATTAGTGATTGTACCATGGTTAATTGCTGATCTTAGTTCCGACACAAAACTTAAATAAAATATCAAAATAACATGAACTAACAATGAACGATCCTTCTACAGCATTTATTAATCTTAGTTTGTTAATTTCAGCATTTACTAATTATTAAAATCAAAAGTTGTATTTGTTAACATTAGTTGAAGCACTGTGAACTAACATGAGCAAACTATGAATTACTGCATTTTCATTAACATTTAAGACTAATAAATACTGTAACAAATATATTACTCATTGTTAGTTACCCACACTTGCGGTCTTGGCCACTTAAGAGCACGTGTACGCGACAGGAAGTGAGTACACAAGTCCCATATCTTTAAAATGCCAAAGTGCAGTGCCCTTAATGCACACTAAACCCTCACTATCCGAAGCAGTATTCAAGGCTAAGCGTATCCCATCATGCATTACATTCGGGAACCCAAATGCCCTGAAATCACGAGATGTTGAGGAAAGTTAAAAGTTAATTCCACTGCAAATTAATTAGATATTACATATAATTTGGTAGTAAATAGGTGCAAAGATGAATAGGCTTTGTATTTTGTACAACATTTGCAACTGCTATTTATCACTTAATTAGAAGCACCACAATTTTAAAATCGTGTCTGTTAGTTACATAGCGACCACTGAACAGACATTCAGACGTTTATTTTAAAATGCAAAGTACTGAAATAAAAAAAACTCTGAAAACACGTGTTTTTTTAGCAACACTATAATTGTGTCCCATCGGGTAATGAAAAGTTCTATGCACTTGCAGTCTTCACGCCTACTTGAAAACTTGGGCCAAACACAGGAAATACATAATGTAAGTAGACAAGTGGTCAAGTAATATAGTCAATTATATTGTACATAATTTGCAGTCATCAGGAGCCGCTATCAATATGCAGGGTATTGAAATAGTTTTTGAATATGCGCTCATTTTTGATATTCACTTTCCAAGTGAACTCTGTGTATAGGGAGCGGCAGTACTGACCACACGTCCCTTCAACGCATGTGACCGCACATCCCTAATCCACTAACTAAGACGGACATAGTAACAATAGTAGGCATCAAAAAACATTAAACATTAAGACTTTTTTGTAAATGTTGTACATTTCACCTGTTCATTCAAAATACCAATTTTTAAAACTACTGGCCTAAACAAACCTATTTCTCCAAACTTAGTTATTGGTAATGACCCAACAAATGCTATTTTACAAATGCTTTGAATATGGCTAAACCAATTCGATTTCGGATCCATTTTAAAATAAATATTCATCCGCAGGCAAGTCTTACCTGCTTGCGGAGGAATTCTTCCCTTTGTCTCCTCTCTTCCTCTTCTCTCCTCCTTTCCTCCAGCCGACGGAGGGCCTCCTCCTGAGCTAACCTTTCCTCCTCCTCTTTCTGCCGCCGCTGCGCAGCCTCCTGCTCCCGCTGCCTCTGGAGAGCCTCCTCCTACAGAAGACAGCTTTTTTTATATCAGCTTTTTATACATATTAGGGGTGGGGAAAAATCGATTCAAACTGATTCACAAATAAAAAAATAAAAAAAGATTTTCTTTATTCTTTTTATTATGAATGAAGCTTATTTGACAACAAAAGTGCCTATTATCTTTTACTTAGTAAATAGAAAATAGCCTTAAATAATGTATAGTTAACAGCATGCATCAAGCTTTTCTTTCGATCTTGCCGCCTTTTACGTGTACAGCTATTTTTTTTACACACAAGCAGCGTGTTCATCTTCCAAAAGATTCCCATCCCTAATATATGAACCAAAAATCATTAACTTTAGGTGTGTGAATGTCAGTGTGCTATTTCCTTTAATGAACGCACATAAAGAACAGTGTTTCAATCAAAAGTGCCAAAAAAGCTCTCATTCACCTCTATGGTACCATATTTTTTTAATTGCAGAGCTTTTTATTTGAAACTCAGCACTAATTATTACATAGTTTCCCTTCTCTACTGACCTGCTTGCGGCGCGCCAGCTCTTCTTCCTCTAAACGTTTCCGCTCCTCCTCTTGTCTGGCGCGCAGTGCCTCTTCCAGTCGCTTCCTCTCCTCCTCTTCCCTTTTGGCCCGAATCTCTGCCTCCCGTCTCTCCATCTCAAGCTTTAGAGCAGAAAAGACCAATTTAAAAATTAAATAAAACATTTACATTTACAAAATGAGACTCCTGTATCAGTCCAATAGTATCAGAAATTTTACATCACAACTCTTATCTTTCTCACCTTCAAAGCTTTGGCTTTCTCCAGCTGCATCTGTTCAATGGAAGACGCTTGAGGCATGGAGTCTAGAGGCAGATCCCATACACTACTCCCTTCCCATGCTAAAAAACACAAACAGACTTACAATAAGAATGTAATATGATTTCTCAATTTGACTGTAAGATCAGCATATTTACAATCTTATCTGTGAGTCATCAATGTTTTATGTTACGTAAAAGAGCATGAATATTGTGAATGCCAACAAAATACGATACCAAAAGCCACTGTTCCTCTTAAAAGAAAAAAACAACTGTCAAATGCCATGTTTCTGTTCTGCTTGAGTGGCATCTATTCAGCTGAGTCAAATCACTTGCAACAGGGTTATACCACGAGACATACATGAGTCATATCCAAAACTAAACGAGTGGCGCGTTACTGTA
>RJVU01061998.1:820479-851593 GCA_003731715.1 Anabarilius grahami | reverse complement strand
AAGAGCTGCAGGAAAACCACAGCACTTTTTCCATTTAAAGCTACTGTGGCACTCTAGACTCAACTGCTGATCTAATGAGTTGAGGAATTCTGGACAACAAACAAAATGAAGTAAAAAAAACTGCCACCATCAATTCTAAAACATCTGAAAGTTTGAGACACAGATGAATGCATAAACTGACTCTGTTCAAGTATGTGGGGGGGATTTAGATATTCAAAAATTTGCCTCAACATATTCTAGACTAGGAAAATGTACATTTCCAGTTCTAAATATGTCCATATTCTGATCTTATAATGCTAAGATATGCAGATATCGATGTCGACGTACTGCTGGGAGTGGTGGGCTGCATGTTTGGAGAACAGGATGCCTGAGTGGAAGGGTTCTGCATTTCCCAAACAGATCCCGAGTCTGGAACGGACATGGAACGTGTGACGGGAGGTAAGAGGCTCTGTTGCGGCTCTGATGTTCTGCAAGGGCACACAAATCAAACTGTGAGATGGTGTCACAGACACTCAACCGCAATACCAGTGCAGTGTATCACACTTCCCACGCAATGCATTAATATGCTACTGTCCTTTGTTTGCCCTGATGAATGTGTGATTCTGACAGGGTTGCTGAAAACAAAAGCAAATTAATCTCACCTGATCTTGAGCGCCTGATGGAGGAGAAGATTGAGCTGCTGCTGTTGAGGAGGAGGAGCGGCAGAGCTTAAAACTTTCTGCTGAGCCAGAGCATACTGTTGCCTAGAGGACAAGAGAGAGTCTTAACTTTTGTTCTGATTTTTAAAACTTTTTACATGTGTACTCATGATTTATAATGTTTCTAACTGATTTTGATTTGATCTAAATGCTGTTCTTATAAATCTTCACAATTGCAATATAAAGTCAGAATTAGGGATGGGCCGATACCACAATTTTGCCTTCGGTACGGTACCACAATCTAATACCGGTATATTGGTATTAAATCGATACCATACAGGGTCTAAATTTTGGCTCGAGTATTGCGCATAATTTTACTCATTTTCGCAGGTTTCGCATTTACAAAGCGGGAAATTACCACAAATGTTTATTAGCAAATGAATCAACACAGATTATCACATCAAATCAGTAATTGGTTACCACTTATAGTACACTTGAACCCATAGTGTACTACAAGTGGTAACTAAATACTTTTTAATTACAGAGATAAGATTGTTTAGTTCATATTTCATGCTGTCTCAAAATAGCACAGTTGAGTACACTTACATGTTCTTAAGATTATCTTAAGAAGTACTTAAGAAGAATCTTTAGTATATTATGAACAAAATTAGTGCGTGAAAATATAGCACTTTAAGTATAGGCCTATATGCGCGCTGTGATACAACACTCTCGTGCGTGTTTCGGACAACTGACGGAAATCACTTGCCCACGTCTTTTTAAACCTTGCCAATTTGAACATCCAAGCGATTTTATCATTCAGTAGCAACGTTCTTGGGAGCTCTTTGAAAGATGGTTTCTTTGCGCTAAACCAACAACCAACACACACACACACGCCGCCCGTATAGAGCTCTCGCATTCTGAATTTAGTTGTTTTACCAAATACACACAAAACTGTCAAAAAATGTCCGTCTCAGTGAGTATTCACATAAACACAGTCGGTTATGTCTGTGAATTTAAAAAGTTTAAAGGTGCCCTCGAATGAAAAATTTTATTTACCTTGGCATAGTTAAATAAGAGTTCAGTACATGGAAATTACATACACTGAGTCTCAAACTCCATTGTTTCCTCCTTCTTATATAAATCTCATTTGTTTAAAAGACCTCCGAAGAACAGGCGAATCTCAACATAACACCGACTGTTACGTAACAGTCGGGGTGTACGCCCCCAATATTTGCATATGCCAGCCCATGTTCCCAACATTATGAAAGGCATTACACAAGGGCAGGACGTCTGGATGTGCACAGCTGAATCAACAGACTAGGTAAGCAAGCAAGGACAATAGCAAAAAATGGCAGATGGAGCAATAATAACTGACATGATTCATGATAACATGATATTTTAAGTGATATTTGTAAATTCTCTTTCTAAATGTTTCGTTAGCATGTTGCTAATGTACTGTTAAATGTGGTTAAAGTTACCATCGTTTTTTTACTGTATTCACGGAGACAAGAGCCATCACTATTTTCATTTTTAAACACTTGCAGTCTGTATAATGCATAAACACAACTTCATTCTTTATAAATCTCTCCAACAGTGTAGCATTAGCCGTTAGCCACGGAGCATAGCCTCAAACTCATTCAGAATCAATGTAAATCTATGGGGTATTTTGAGCTGAAACTTCACAGACACATTCAGGGGACACCTTAGACTTATATTACATCTTTTTAAAAAAAATTCTAGGGCACCTTTAATAGTATCATCGCATGTGTAGTAGCCTTTTATCGAATCTGTGAAGCCAAAATACATGCTGGTGTCAAGACACCACAAACTCCGACAGCACTGCTTGATCACTATTTCATTATAAAGGTATGAAGTCCCGTTTGATTTTTCGTGTTGTCGTGCAAACCTGACACAAATTTCAATTAAGTTACTGGTGCTGGAGCATATCGTAAAAAAGACGCCGTAGATTGACAGTAAACCTTTATAACTTTCTAATGATATAACTTATCTTTATTAACTAATAAAGATAAGTAATATCATTAGAATATTAATAATTTAGATAGTATCTCCTTTGCCTACTAACATGATCACGTTGAGCTAGGCGGCGTGGTTTCAGTAACCATGGCACCTCAGTTTAACTACGTCCCGCCTCTTTGCCCATTTTCAATTATCCGGGAGTGACGTGCGGTGACGCGCAGCTAAGATGGCAGCGGCCTCATTTTCGCCTCAAAACTGCTCTTCAGAAATCTACGGGTGACGTCACGGACACTACGTCCATATTTTTTTTGCAGTCTATGGTATTAACAGTGACTATTCAGTGTTATTTTACATTTGATTACTTTATTTAATTTCTTTAACAAGCATCTCTGTACTTAAATACTGTTAGAACTACCTAAACTTGTACAAATATTATGAGATCTAAACATCATTGGTTCAAACGCACGCTGGAGCTTTCATGTTATCTTAACGATATGATCTTATGTAACTTGTGCGTTGATATAAATGTCTAAATTTGATCGTTTGAATGACGCACTGACCTGTCGTCGATCTCGTCTTGTAAGTCAGGATGAGCAAGTGACAGGTGCTTAGCAAGGTTTGATGGTTCTTCATCATTTTTATAAGCAAAGTAATTCCAAATCATGCCTCTACTGCTGTCATTATTAATTAGTTTTGTGCATGTTGAGTGAGATTCAACTGCTTTATCCATTTTATTCCTCTATGTTGTCACATTTGCCAGTTTCGCGTCAGTTTGGGCAGCACACTGCCACCTAGCGCTGAACTTCGGAACAGCAGCATATACCGAAATGAGCAAAATCATTATCGTACCGTTTGAAATGAAAATATATACACCGGTATTTTCCCAGTATCGGTATACCGCGCATCCCTAGTCAGAATTGCGAGTTATAAAGTCAGAATTGCGAGATACAAAGTCAGAATTGACTGAACAGAGATTATATCTCAGAATTCTTTATAAGATGCAAAAGAGAGTTTTATATCACGCAATTCTGACTTTATAACTTTATAAAAACTCGCAATTTTGAGAAAAAAAAGTCTAAGAATTGCGAAAGTCTCATTTATATGTCTGTATAACATGTAATTCTGACTTCATATCTTTATAGAGTTTAGGACAGAACTACCTGACAACAGAAGAGTGGAGAGTTTTTTAACCAATTAATTTTTGATGTTCTTTCTGAGACACTTCACAGTTTGCCGTCATACCTGAGTAAGTACTGATATTGCAGCTGCTGTAGCTGATACATATTTAGAGCATTAATCTCCTGTTGTCTCTTCATCCTCTCTTGATCTGGATCTCCCTATATACAGACAAACACACACAAAACGTTTAGGATGCTAAGCAACAGGGGAAGAAGTCTTATCAGATAATCAAGTCTCTTTACCAGTATGGGAGGTAGTGTGGGGCCGGGTGTAAAGGGCACTCGCCCCCACAACTTAATCATCTCTCCCAGGGGCTGGAACATCTCGTCACATCCTCGCTTCACCTGCAAGGTCATGGTGAAATAGCCCGCCTGAAACCACTCAGACATCTCCTGGTTATTAAATGGTCCTGTGAGAAGACAGACAGACTGGGGTCACTGAATGTGGCTATTTAGAGTAACACAGTAACATTTTGAATTCTCTGCAGTTGAAAGGCTTCATCATAGGCAAGGGGAAAAAGTTGCATGCTCTTTGAAAAGCATTCAAGTAGGGCTGGGCGGTTTTTCCGATTTTTTCTATTAATTCAAATTTTAGTTTTGCCTCGATTTTATTATTTTTGGAATCGAGAAATCGCGATTTTGAATAAAAATGTTGTGTTCAATTAGACATGTTGACAATGCAGCAATGATAACCGCGTTAGGAGAAGAAAATGATCCGACCTCATGATGACGCCGGCGCGCCTGATTAACTGCTCTCATGTGACGCTCTGAACGTAGAACACATCACTGTTCTTAAGCGGCTGTTCATTCAGAAATCCGTTATTGCGCAATAAAAATGAGATGCAGTCAGTGGAATGAGAAAAAAAGACAAAGTTATTAAACGCAAGTTGAGCTTTTTTCTTTTTTTTACTTGACCGCCGTGTTTTTACAATGCCGTTTCATGGGTGAGACGCTGCAAAAGACACGAGACAAGTGCAACACCTAAACATGTCTGCCAAACATAAAAACAATAGGACAAATAGTGCAATGAAATGCAAAAACCTGTAAACCTGTTTTATATTTCGTGTTTGCATGATGGTGACAGGTTGAAAGCTACTGTTTTCTGTTTTTACAAAGCATTTGCTGTTAATAATAGCCAATTACTGGTGTTATTTATTGCTATTTTTGGCTAAGAAATATTTAGCATTTTCTTATATTATTTCTGAGTAGGATGTGTTTAAGATAAGTTTGTACAACATTTGTCTTCATATTTCAGGCATATTTCTGCAAAGTTATTTAACAAATTGTTTTACATTTACACCATTTTGATCACTTCATGTGTGGTGCACTTGGAACTGAACTTTTTTTAACCAGATTGTTAAAGGGATACTCCACCGTTTTTTCATATTAAACTATGTTATTCCCTTAACTAAGACGAGTTGATACATACCTCTCTCGTCTCAGTGCGTGCACTAAATCACTCTGTCTTGCGGCGAAACTTTGTTAGCACTTAGCTTAGCCCAGTTCATTCAATAGGGGCCAAGCAGAGAAGCTACCAAACACCTCCACGTTTTCCCTATTTAAATACAGTTACTCGAGTAGTGTAACTCGACCTAGGACGGTGACACAACAAAACGTTGCGCTTTTCTAAGCGTGTAAAATGGATAACTATATTGTATGGCGGAATACCATAGCAATTGCTCGGGAGCACTTTGACTTGGCGCAGTAATATCTTCACTCGTGAAAAGTCCTCTCACCGGCCCCCGCTCCCTCTCCTCCTCCCTCTCATTTCCGTCAATAGAACCAACGTGACCTGCACCAGTAGTAATAGTTTGAGCAGAGTTGACGAAGTATCAGGTTGTAGGAAGATAGTTTGTGGACAATCATGGTTATAACGTGCATCGTAAAGGGTTGTGATAACAAGGAGAAGGTATATAGTGCCGTCATGTTTCACAGAATTCCAACTCACCACATACAGCGGAGAGCTTGGTTAGCTGCTTTGAACAAGAATCCAAAAACACCGTTGATGACTCTGAAGAAGTGGCCTGTTTGCTCCGAGCATTTCACACCGGAGGACTATACCTGCACAGGAACACGCCTAAAGGATGAGGCTACACCGACAATATTTAAATCACTAACACAACAAAGTGGATCATCACCCAACGCTGTAAGTGTACTTTTGCATGGTATTTGGTTGTCCTGAAAGTGTCAGTAACCTTAGCTACAAAGTCCGCCATTGCAAATGATCTCTTGCAGTTTGCTAATAGCACAGGTGGTAAAAGTCACGTTGGTTCTATTGACGGAAATGAGAGGGAGGAGGAGAGGGAGCAGGGGCCGGTGAGAGGACTTTTCACGAGTGAAGATATTACTGCGCCAAGTCAAAGTGACTTAGAAAAGCGCAACGTTTTGTTTTGTGTCACCGTCCTAGGTCGAGTTACACTACTCGAGTAACTGTATTTAAATAGGGAAAACGTGGAGGTGTTTGGTAGCTTCTCTGCTTGGCCCCTATTGAATGAACTGGGCTAAGCTAAGTGCTAACAAAGTTTCGCCGCAAGACAGAGCGATTTAGTGCACGCACTGAGACGAGAGAGGTATGTATTAACTCGTCTTAGTTAAGGGAATAACAGTTTAATATGAAAAAACGGTGGAGTATCCCTTTAATAAAGAGAATGTTACTTAAATCATATTGTAGTTAAGTTTTTAAAGGTGACTAGTTAAACCGAAAAAAAATTGAAATCGAAATTGTGAATCGGTCAATCGTTCTGAAAAATCGAGATTTTATTTTTTTGCCATATCGCCCAGCCCTACATTTAAGGTACAGGTTTTAACATTCATGGCACAGATTTAATAATAAGGCATTGAGTAATTTCTAGTTGAGTACTCTGACATAATTGATTAGTTGAAAATAAAAATGTTTAAACTAGAATGATATACATGATATTAGGGATGGGCAGTATGACAATATTTATCAATGAGACAGAAGAGTCATTGGAGATTTTGCTATATCATATCTCAATGTGTAAAATATCCATGCAGCACAATATTACTTAAAGTTATTGACACTTTAAAGTGCTAAAGAAAAAGAATGGCAATTACCGGGGTTCAAGCATTTTAACACCTATAAGCACAAGCGTAAAAAAAAGGTATAATGTTTTAAGCCTGTAACCATCTCGATCATAGATGGAAAAGACCAATTAGAGCCAATACAGCCAATTTACCATAGGACATTTTTGGTTTATAAAGCTTTTTAATGGTTTTTGAGGTTGAGTTGGTTTTTTAAATAATCTCCAATATTTAATGAACAATTCGATGGACAGTGGCGGTCTTACAGGCAAATTTGCTCTAGTTGCTCCAAGATCTAACACATGGTATGAATGTCGTGGAAAATTGCTCGATACACAATGCTTTACGTACGTGAAAAACGCAAAGTCACCCCCCGGTGGCTGATTTCTTTCGAATTTCTCACAGGCCTCTAGGGCCATGAGTCAAACAGGCCCAGCAAGTTTCGTTTCAATTGGCCTCCGTTAACCTTGTCTGATAGCTGCTCACGTTTCATTGGCCAATGGCGGACGTTTTTTGTGATACATCAATGTCCTCGTAGACTATTGTGGCACCTCGGACAAAGACACTGCATGCTAATTTTCAAGTCAATCGGATTAACGGTGTAGTAGTTCTAGCCAATATCTAATTTCGCTCACGAGTTATAGCCATTTTAGTAGAAGTGGCTCCACCCACGATGAAATGACCCACACCACCCACAAATGAAATTCAAATTTTTTTTTATAATTATTGATAATCAGACTCCAGAGAAACTTGTGGCACTGGTTTGGTTCCGATTGGCCCAAAAACCTAGGACTAGTTCACAAACGTTTTTTTTTTTTTAAATCCAAAATACCCGAAAATTTCACCAGAACAACGAGCGAATCCACCATTCTGGCGTGCATTTTGTCCGTCTTGAGCCAACGATTCCAATAATATAAGACACTTGAGCCTAACGGATTAGGAGTTATGAGCCATTACGTACTTTTGACCGCTGTAGTGCCCCCGTCAAGCCGATCGGGGAAAGCGTTGTAGACGGTGCGAGTACTACCAGCCCTCAAAGTTTCAAGTCTCTACGACTTACGGTTTGGTCTGCCAGATCACTTTTAGGGGAAAATGCTGATCCTTGGAAATTTTAACAATTACAATAGGGTTTCAGCGCTATGCGCTTGAACCCCTAATAAATAAAAATAAATGCAGCCTTGGTGAACATAAGAGACTTCTTTCAGAAACATTTAAAATGCTTAAAAATTGAATCTTTAAAATCTTCACAACTGCATTTATAATGCAGTGATAAAATTAGTTTGGATCCTGATTTGCCTACCTTGGATCTCTCTCTGTGGATCTTTGTAAAACCATTTGAATGCAGCCTCATGGGTAACGGGAAGAGCTGTGGGTTTGGGACCAATCTTGGTGGCCAAACGGTCATCGTCCACACCGCCGTCCTGCAGGTATGCCACCATTTTCTCAGCTTCCTGTTTCAGTTAGGAAAAAGTCTACTGTTCAAACAATTGATCTTCACAGCAGCATTATAATATGACTGATAGACCCAATACCTTTAGCAGTATTTTATACCAATAATTTACACTGTGTCTACACCAGACTCACACGGTGTGATGCAATGCGACAAACGCAAATACAACCCATTATAATCAGTGATTCTGTCTACACTGGATGCGGCGCAAAGCAACAACAAATTCCCGACAGTAAACTGACGCCCCATTGTATTTCTGATGTACTTTGGGTGCTTGCGCCATTTCTGACACAAAAAGCAAATGGATTTGCAACGGTTGCTTTGTAGCGTCCGGTGTAGACACAGTGTTAGGCACCAAATTAATATTTAGATGCAAGCAGAGTTGTACAATAAACAGCCATTCACACCTGCTCAAAGTGCTTGAGTCCCTCATCCTCATCCATGTCAGAGGGCAGTGTAGAGGGCCGGCTGATAGGACCCACAATGCCTGTGGAGTGTGGGAGAATAGGAGCCACCGCCACTGGCATCTCCAGAGGCTTGACCTGCTGGGTTTGAGTGGGCACTGACTGAACGGGGAGCACAGAAGTAGTAGAAAGCGGAAGATCTGGAAGCAGAGACAGTTCAATTCAGCATTCCCTAAATGAAGGCTACAGGTTTTATTTCCAAAAATATCTTCACAAGGAACTATTTTTGCTTAAGTATTTGCATACGTTTTACTAATTTGAATATTACCTGGGAGTGTGTTTGTGACATGTGGTATGGAAATGGCCTCCACAATGCTGTTTGGTAGGTTTGTGTGTAGTGGTGCTTTACTGAGTTCAGGTTTTGTCGTCCTCTCCAGCGTTCTTTCACTTTCTTCAGCCTGTTCCGGGTTCACAGACGGAAGGGGTGCCGGAGTCGCAGCCTTGGGAGGTGTTGCCACAGCTGGAAACGGTACGGCAACCGGCGATGGCTCTTCCGATTTACTGCCTTCAATAAACCAAAATAAAGCTTGATTAAAAATGACGACAATAAATGACAAGTGTTAAAGATTTGTTTAGAAGAGAAATGACAACATATAAGATTGAAGACTTAAAAATGGTAGAATTACAATACAGTAAAATAAATGGTGTTCTTTTGAACTTTCTAGTCCGAAACTTGGTCTAGTTTTTAAACTTTCTAGTCAAGACTCCAGAAAAAAAAAAATCTGTTTCCAAAAAAATATTAAGCAGCACAATTGTTTTCAACTGATGTTTCTTGAGCAGCAAATCAGCATATTAGAATGATTTCTGAAGGATCATGTGACACTGAAGACTGGACTAATGATGCTGAAAATTCAGCTTTGCCATCATAGGAATACATTACATTTTAAAATATATTAAAATAGAAAACAGTTGTTTGAAATTGAAATTTCACAATATCACTGTTCTACTGTATTTTTGAACAAATAAATGCAGCCTTTGTGTGAGACTTGCATGCATGCAACTAAACTGATTAACTTGAAAGAGTACACGATGAGATGTCTTAATGCCTTTCTCACCTTCATTTCGATCACTTTCACATCTAGTTTCTGTGTCAGTATCTTTGGTTTGTTCTGATTCACTGTCATCCTTTTCTGTGTATTCATCATTCTCCTCCAGTGGCCTGAAGTCCAGCTCCGCCTCTTCCAGGATTGGCTCCTTAGGAGCTTTCTAATTGAGCAATGAGGAAAATTTACTGATTAAAAATACCATCTCACAGACATCCTTATTTACTACTACTAATACAATAGAATATAATAAAAGATCAAAGTTCAAGAACTCACTTCCCACGCCCTCACCTTAAGTGAGAGGAAGGCCCCTGAAGAGTCGAATGTCCCCGTCTCCTCCTCTGCATCTTCCAGACACCATTCTGGCAAACTGTCCCTTTCCTCCTCTACGCTCCCACTGCCCGACCGAGGTCTACGGTAGCCGACACGCTCCTCATCCCTTGAGTCAAAAGGAAAGCGCCGACGTTGATCCGGGTGTTCCCGCCACCCTGCTGATCGTGGGCCATCTGCAAATGAGAAATTTGTTTGGATCCCAACATTTTCAAATTAGGTATACAAGTTCTTGAGGAAAAAAAAAAAGGGCATGCAACACACCTGGACTTGGAGGACACCATCGTTCGTTTTCCCGACGAGAACCTGCAAGCCTCCAGCCTCCATCATCATCCTCTCCATTCTGCTCATCTCGAGTCGTGCGCCAGTTGTCGCTCTCTGAGCGAATGAACTCGTGTTTGCGAGTGTTACCTGCACCTGCATCCTCATAGTTCGCCCGTACTTTTGGGAAGAAAATAAAGTTGCTTCAAAAAAATGTTTGAAGCATTTGCCATGCATCTATTACACACTACCAATCAAAAGTCTGGGGTCAGTAAGATTTTTTGTTTTTGTTTTTGAAAAGTCTCTTATGTGTACCAAGGCATGCGAGACAATACAATTTCAAAAAACTTTTTTTGATTTTAATATATTTTAACTGTAATTTATTTATGTGATGGCAAAGCATCATTACTTCAGTCTTCAGTGTCACATGATTCTTCATAAATCATTCTAATATGTCGTTTTGGTGCTCAAGAAACATTTCTCATTATTAAACGTTGAAAACTGTTGAGCTTCTTAATATTTGTGTGGAAACCATGATACATTTTTTGGGATTCTTCGATGAACAGAAAGTTCAGAAGTTCAAAGAACTACATTTATTTGAAAAATAAAAACTTTTGTAATGTAAAAGTCTTTACTGTCACTTTTGATCAATTTAACACATCCATGCTTAATAAAAGTATTATTTTCTTAAAAAAAAAAAAATCTAACTGACCTCAACCTAATGGTAATGGTAGTGTACATTTTATCAGTCTGTTAATAACGAGGGCTTACTGTGATTGAGTGGAAAATGGGCTGGTGCTCCATCTATGGACAGAGAGATTCAGTTAGTTCAGTCCTGATATATACATTACATAATAATAAGATACATTACATCAGGTCACGCTTTGTAGGAGAGAGTGGGGTCATCTGTGCCACTTTTTATCCCACAACTACCCATAACTTTGGAAAAAATGCACAGAAATTTTGCATGTAGACAGTAATCACTTTTCTCATTTGCAATCTCTCAATAGCCGCTTTTCCTCTGTCGGGCCAGTGCGAGCCAGGGCAGGGCCAATAGCCTCAAACCTCAAGCACCAAGGCCTAAATCAAGTTGCGTTCCCACTGATGGGCCAGCAGCCCCGCAGCGCTACCCTAAAACTCGCCCTTAACACGCCTCCATAGAACAACATCACACAAACTCACCATTTCACCAGCTTACTGAAAACTAGCTAGATCACAAAATGAGCATGACAGAAGCGAACGTTTGGTCTTTACTTAAAGACTTAAGATTCCATAAATCAATATTTGACCAATGTTTTATAATTAAAAAAAATTTTAGTGACAGCTATTTATTAATTTGTGTCAGGAGTGCACATCAATCATGCTGAATCAAACTGGTAACATTTCACATAAAAAGAAAACACTTACCTATTCAGTTGCACCTGCTTCCATTTATTTGCAATCACAAGAAAGCACATAACAACTCCACTAAGGCTTTTAAAGGGATAGTTCACCCAAAAATTAAAATTTGATGTTTATCTGCTTACCCCAAGTGCATCCAAGATGTAGGTGAGTTTGTTTCTTCAGTCGAACGCAAATTATGATTTTTAACTGCAACCGCTGCAGTCTGTCAGTCAAATAATAGCAGTGGATGGGAACTTTGACTATAAGAGTAAATAAAACTTGTTTAGACAAATCCAAATTAAACCCTGCGGCTCGTGACGACACATTGATGTCCTAAGACACGAAACGATCGGTTTGTGCGAGAAACCGAACAGTATTTATATCATTTTTTACCTCTAATACACCACTATGTCCAACTTCGTTCAGCATCCGGTTAGTGAGGTCAAAAAACGCGTTCTGATGACGGAAGTAATGTCTCGCCCATATACTTCAATGAGTGCGAGACATCACTTCCGTTGTCAGAGCGCGATCAGACCTCACTAACCGGAAGCTGAACAAAGTTGGACATAGTGGTGTATTAGAGGTAAAAAATGATATAAATACTGTTCGGTTTCTCGCACAAACCGATGGTTTCGTGTCTTAGGACATCAATGTGTCGTCACGAGCCGCAAGGTTTAATTTGGATTTGTCTAAGCAAGTTTTATTTACTCTTATAGTCAAAGTTCCCATCCACTGCTATTATTTGACTGACAGACTGCAGCGGTTGCAGTTAAAAATCATAATTTGCTTTCGACTGAAGAAACAAACTCACCTACATCTTGGATGCACTGGGGGTAAGCAGATAAACATCAAATTTTCATTTTTGGGTGAACTATCCCTTTAAGTCCAAAAGCTTACCCATTTAGAAAAATACTGATAAAATATAATATGTTTACATCATATTTCTTTAGAAAGAGTGAGCATTTGTATTAATTTTCCACAAAATTATGAGCTCTGAGGAGGTTTGAGTGATCTCTCCCATCTCACTATATCGTTATCCCTTCGGTTATAATCCTATATATCGATTATATACGATTTGTGTACTTTCTTCAGTCTGGTATTTTCCATGAACATGTGTGTATTTATTATCACAATGGTTATCATAAGTAGCCTTTAGCATTGCATACAAGTATATTTCTGCCTCATACAGTGATCAGAATCCCCATCGGATCACAAGGAAGTTATTTCAAAAAGACGCTGGTGAGTTTTGTGACAAAAATTTTGCAGTTTTCTAGATTATGGGGGACACATCTAATCCCACTCTGACTTATGTCTTGAAAAGCTAGCATACTAACCTGGATCTTTTCGACCTGGCTTTTCGAACCTTCTGTCTCCCCTGGGCAGGACAGAAAAAAAAAGAAAGAAAAAAAAAGTGTTATCAGCGTAACCTGAACCAAATGTGCAAAAACAAAGACACGCTTTGGGACAATTTGTCCCTTCTCCCGGTTTATTTTAGATAACATATCTGGGCCACAAAACTGATCCTTTCAGCACTTAGTCTGCATACACTGAGTTACCTACCAACATCTCACAAGCTGTAGATATTGCAAATGCTCATAGACAGTTTGTCATTTAGGTGCAATTATTTTTGAATACCTCTCCTCCCAACTCTGGGACCGATGCATCTCTCTCCCTCCACGACCAAAACCTCCCTCCACTTCATCAAAACTTCTTTGGTAAAACCCTCCATCTCCTCTGCCCCTCCCTGTCAAGCAAGCAAAAAAGGGCTCATGAGCATATGCTCAAGTATAACCTTTGCTTACCTTAACCACGCATGCAATTACTTAGGAAGGAAAATGTTAGACGAGATGACAAAAGTCTGCACTCTGCTCTGGTTTAACAGAAAGTGCAGCATTTCCGTTTCTAAAAACGTATTAAGTTACTGCATTCTTTTTTGGAATGAAAAAAAGGAAAGTCTGTGGTTGCAACATAGCTCACCTCGTCCCCGTGAAGAACTTCGGCCTCTGGGTGCCCCTGCCACCGTGCCCCCACCCCTTCCTGTCAGACGGAGTACTGCTGCACTGTTTACAGACATGGAGAAATTTCTCTGTGGAGACAGACACACATAAACAGCAACATTAAGGCCACCCCATACATAGATGCAAGCTTGGCAATGGGTTGCGTGACAGCGAGACTGTGAGTAGGCTATCTGTTTCGACCACGGCATGTGCCAAAACGAGAAAATGACATATGCAAAAAAACAAATGCCACTACTTGAATACGTAGGCACAGCTTTCCACTGAAGTTCCACCGACTTTAGTTTCATAGAGAGCTGCTGCAAGAAGCACCTCTTTGACATTTCTAATTCATTTGCAATTCTTCAGAGTAAATAGGTCAAATTCTCACCTGTTCCTCCTCTGTAAATGGGACTAATGCCAATGGTGGCAGGGGCTCCTCTTGTAATATAGGTAGAAATTCCTTATCATGAAGATCTACCGGAATCTAAAGGAGATAAAACATTTTAAACATGAATATTTAAATTTCACAACCTGCTCTAATAAAAATCAGGAAGATAAATGAGACTTCAGAGCATGACAAAAAATTCAACGTCAGCAAAAGCTGACCCGCATCCTCACCATGTTATCCTTTACATAAAGTGCTAGCATCTCTTCTCTCCCGTAGCGATAGTCTGCAAGTTTATACTTTGGCAATGCGGGTGAGAGCGGAGGGGAGGCCACACTGCTGCTACCCACTCCACCAGACAGGGCGCGGAGCCTGGGACACAGCCGAGAGAAAATATGCTACGTCATCATTTGATATGTCAGTAGACACAAATACTGTATTCTCCTCACACCAAGAACATTGAAAACCAAGAAAATGTACTTTATATATTTGTGTGACAGATAAAGCTCATTCTGAATTTTGTAAAATTAATAGTAAATAGTAATAAATTTAATAGTCAACATATTTTCAGCAGTCATCAAGCTTGTACACAATGGTCACAGACAGACAGATTGTTTACTAAAACCCCCCACAGTCATGTTTTCAGGCCATTTCAAGTTTGATTTTGACATGACAAACCGGTGATATCTGGCTGAGTTGTTTACGCACTTTTTAATTAGTCTTCCCATTAACAGTCTTCATTCAGGCCGTTTCACGAACAGGCACGAAAACAAGAGGCGAGATTTATTGCACAAACCAATCATATCCAATCATAACCGATCATGTCCATTCATAGCGCTTTCCCCCACTCAATTACCCCCCACTAAACCCACCACACACATTATTAGGTGGTCTGTTATAAGTCAATGGGATCAGGGGAGGCACAAGAGACGCAGGCTCCCGCTGTAACTTCTCCTGCGGGCGTTGCTGTTGGGCAGCATTACTTTTTAAAAACGAGTGATGTTTACACTTTTTAGTGTCATATTTTGTAATATTTGCATTGTTTTATTTTTGTAATATCAATTATTTTGTCATCTAGTTTGAAGAGACACTGCCTCCCAACCTCCTCAGGGGAAACGCCCCTGATTTTTTTCAAGCCTACTAGACTCGTATAATACCCTGGTTAATGTTAGTTAGTCATTGTTTGTTCATGTTAGTTAACAGTACATTAATGTTTACAAATGCAACTTTTGATTGTAATAATGTAGTAAATGTTTAAATTAACATTAACTAAGATTAATAAATGCTGTAGAAGTATTGCTCATTTTAGTTTATTTTAACTAAATGTAGATAACTAATGTTAACAAAAGAATCCCTACTGTAGTTTTACCAATAAGTCTAATATGTTAAATAATTCCGATATCACTTTCAATCTTAAATAATACTTTTTCCAGACATTAAGACGAGATCTTTCACTTTTAGTGTGTGAAACACTTGAACTAACAAAACGCTTAACTTGTGAATCAATCATATTGAAAAATCAGTGGCAATACCCTGTTTTGCATGTTCTCTGAGAAAAATAATTTTATCTGTAATTGACAGCACGCCACATATGATGTCCACAGAGCTCAAGTTTAATTTTGTATAATCACTGAACTTCCAAAAACTGATAAGATTCCGAAGCATTCCTAACTAAGGTTGTGTACATACATAATCAGCCTAAACTTTTATGGCGTGTCATTAAAAAACAATTCACAATGCTGCTTCAACACTCACCATTCAGGTCCGAAGTTAAGCGTCTGGGTTTCTGCCATTTTCCTAGAAAGTCTGAAGAAATTTAAAATTATTCAATTAATAACTCGCCATACAAATATAAATTGACATGAGACATGAAAAAGTACTGATCATTCAGAAAATAAGGGGCCATTTACACAACTTTTAGCCATTCATTTGCACGACAATGGCATGTAAACTACAAAAACGCGAATTTGTGAAAACAGTGACCTCATGCGCATGCATATTACTTGTTCTGTCTATAGCCACGTAGTAGAGCTGCACAATTAATCGTTAAAAAGACTAATCTCAATTCAAACACCCACGTGATCTTATTCCTACAATTCACAACAATTCATCTGTCTATTAAACCTTTCACAAAATTACAGAGGAACATTCAAATCTGTGTTTGTGTTGCCACTGACCCAGAGGGAGCAGCTGTCATGTTTCGGTATGAAACAGAAGTACTGAGATAAAAGTTTATAGTTTGGATATAAACACTGATCAAATTAAAGCGAATCACCTTTTGAAAGTAACCTGGCGCTTCAAATAACGACTGTATTGAATACATCATTACACCAGTAGGTGGCAACAAGTGACTATTAAAAAATGTATTTGTCATTGAATCATTTATTAAAGAGATTTGTTCAAAAACTATTCATTAATGAAACAAGTGAAGTGATTATGAATCATTCATTCAAACCGATTTTTTTTTAAATAATTCATTCCAATTTAACCATATTTAAATAGACTGCAGCATTTAATATTTTGTCAGGACTTCTAGTAAATTATGATATTTTGTTTAGTTGTTTTTGTTTTTCACAGATCCATGTGAACGGGGATCATTTTGACAACGATGTCGTCTATAAGCAAAAAAACGCAAAGGAATCTCGATTCACGATACGAAGAATCTGGAGCAATTCTGATATTTTCCGTTGTATCGTGATTCTCTCTCGAATCGATTCTGAGCTTAGTTTTTAAACAGCAGATTGCACTACTATACGTGCTTTAGAAACACTTGTATACTGCCTGCTTCCAGTTCCTTTGCACACACCACTTAAACCTAAAATAATCATTCATAAAGTTCAAAAAGGTTGAAGCGAATTACAAATCTTTCATAATAAAAGCATTCTGAGCTGAGGTGCAAATATATTTACCCATTTACATGACTTTTGAGAGTGTGCGGTTAAAAACTAGCCTAGAGCGCAATCTGTTAAAACTAAGCTCAAAATCGATTTGAGAGAGAAAATATCAGGATCAATCCAGATTCATTGTATCGATCGAGAATCGATGTATTGTCCCAGCCCTATAACTAAGTCAAAACACCAAAAACATATCTGAAAATAGCCATCATTCATGGTTTACAGCATGTGTGCAAGGACGCATGTCGACATATAGGATTACACATTTATCTACTGGTGCATGTTTACAACAAATGACTTTACAGGTTTGCAGTGTACCATCAAATTCATAAAATTTACAAAAAATGTCCATGTACATATTTGCAATAAACATACAAAAAAAATCTTTGTGTTGAGTGTGAGAGATTTCATGAAATGAAAACTACACCTACACAAACTGGAAAAAAAGAAGAGGACAACAGATCAAAAAAGGTGAACTGGTGCACTAGTACAAGGTGTCTGAAAATTGCATGTAGATATTTTCCTATTTCTATTTTTTTTGGGGTCATCCCCTTTGGTTGCAATTGCAAAAACAGATGCACACAGCAAATACTCGCCAACGCAAAGTTTATGAATACACCCAAGTGGATAAATTATGTTGATGTGACATACTTTGCTCTAAAATAAATGAAGCTGTCATATCGACTACTTCCAAATTAACACCTTAAAGAATGTGCATTTTTATTCAATTTTATAGTGCCAGATAGGTATAATAACGTATATAAAGCATGACAAGTTTTCATACGCCTTCACACTAGTTACTTTGGCTGTAAAACATTTTTTTCCAGCATATTCAAGAGGTGACCCCCATTCATTCAGCACTTTAGTGTACCCCTTACTGTGGCAAGAGCTATTTTAGGAACTCTCCTGATTAGGAAGGGCATTCTCAGACATCTGTGCAACCCATGGCTTCCCTTGCCCACTATGTAGTGCAACTAACTTTTTAGAACTTGATTAGAACTGATCACATATTGCAGTTGCATCTTGGCAGACCTGTCAAACCAGACCTATTTAATCACAGGGAAAAAGGAGACCTCTCAATTTTATTTTCGGCGTAATATTATATATTCTAAGTTTAGTATGAACTTCTACACAGCCACATTATGTAGATGACATAAGGTCTATACAAAACAAACAGTAGTGACTTGCGGCTGCAGGGATTTAAACCACGTGTACAACCCAATGAAGCAATTCGATCCAGATCACACATGCCATCAACAACAACAAAAAAACATATATATATGACATTTTGATAGATTTATCTGATCAAATCATGCGATTACATGAGATCCCAAACAGACATGCATAACGTTAGTTCTTGTACTTGCTTAACGCCAGTCAGGGAAAAAAGGAAACAGCTGAACACAAAACGAAAGTCAATAAAGCTAGTTTAGTTTGAAAACAGATTGCAGATTCTATACGTGGCTTGACCAGTTATTAAGGCTTGTATAAGTGATCGTGTGTAACTGATCTGTATCAAGGCTTAACATGTTTTTATTTCCACAACCCTCAAAAGTAAAGACCGATAAATGTCAGTTTAAGGTTTCGACGATCACGTCCCTGTCGGTACATGCCTTCATACACCCTGTTAGCACTGCAGTCCACATGCTAGTTCAAGAAAACACCAATAAATCCATTAAAGCTCGTTTAGATGTAAAGAACTATTGAACTGATAGTTACAGATGTCATGTAACCGTTTCAAGAGGCGTTTTAATAAAGTGAAATATCCTAGTCTGGCTATCGCTGGACATTTAACTTTGACTTCCAACTCCTACCAACTTTAAATCAGTCCCACGCACCTTCGCTAAGTGTACGAGCTGTCAAATATTGCCGTAATAAATGCCGACATGAGCATAGAAGCGCATCGTACGGCCGACCGGAGTAAATGTGTAAGTGTGTTGACACGAGTTTTAATCCGTGCGGCCTGTGCTTACAGTTTCCAGCCACATCGCATTCCACTAGAGCTGCCTACGGATCGCTGATAGCATCATCAGCGGTAGGCCGGTCAAATCGAGCCGGGTGTTTCCAGGCCTAGCAAACATGCGGGCTAGAATAGCGTCTTTCCGCTAAGTTGGGGCGGGTCTATATCACTGAGAGTTAGCGTAGGAATAGTTAAGTTTTATTTTAGAGCAAAACCGTGTACGCCGGGCCCGCTGTCTTACCTCTGCTTTTACTGACAGCGCTGAGTTTGTGTGCGAGTGGCGTCTCTCGTTTCGTATCCACAAGATGGCTGAATGTAGGTCACATGACAACACGTATGCTGAAAATTGCCCGGATGAGAGTGAGCGTGCTGACAGCAGCAGTTTCCGTGCGCACACGCACACGTTGGGTTTCCATGTTTAATGGGGGCTTTTCATAGACATAATGATTTTTATACCGTACAAACTCTGTATCCTATCCACTAACCCTAACCCTACTCCTAAACCTACCCATCACAGAAAACATTCTGCATTTTTACATTTTCAAAAAATATAACTATGCATGATTTATAAGCTGTTTTCCTCATGGGGACCAAAACATTTCCCCACAAGGTCAAAAATTACTGGTATTACTTATTTTGTGGGAACATTTGGTCCCCATAACGAACCAAATGGGCCAAGCCAAAAATGGCAAAATATGTAGCTAGTGGTGTTTTAATGGTCTTAAAGGATTAGTTCACTTTCAAATGTAAATTTCCTGATAATTTACTCACCCCCATGTCATCCAAGATGTTCATGTTTTTCTTTCTTCAGTAAAAAAGAAATTAAGGTTTTTGATGAAAACATTCCAGGACATTTTCTCCATATAGTGGACTTCAATGGAGCCCAAACGGTTGAAGGTCAAAATTACAGTTTCACTGCAGCTTCAAAGCGTTCTACATGATACCAGACGAGGAATAAGGGTTTTATCTAGAGAAACCATCGCTCATTTTCTAAAAAAAAATTTAAAATTATATATGTTTTAACCATAAATGCTCATCTTGAACTAGCTCTCTTCTTCTTCTTCTCTATTTGAATTCCAGCTGTGTAGACACTGATAAGTGTATTACTGCCCTCCACAGGTCAAAATTTGAACTAAATTGTCATATACAATATGCTAGTGCAAGTATATAACAATTAGTTCAAACTTTGACCTGTGGAGGGCAGTAATACACTTAGCAGTGTCTACACTGCTGGAATTCTAATAGAGAAGAAGAAGAAGAGAGCTAGTTCAAGATGAGAATTTCTGGTTAAAACATATATAATTTTTTATTTTTTTAGAAAATGAGTGATGGTTTCTCTAGATAAGACCCTTATTCCTCGTCTGGGATCATGTAGAACGCTTTAAAGCTGCAGTGAAACTGTAATTTTGACCTTCAACCGTTTGGGGTCCATTGAAGTCCACTATATGGAGAAAAATCCTGGAATGTTTTCATCAAAAACTTAATTTCTTTTCGACTGAATAAAGAAGGACATGGACATCTTGGATGACATGGGGGTGAGTAAATTTTTATTTGAAAGTGAACTAATCCTTTAACCATCTTGATCATAAAATTATGGGTCAGGAAATTAGCAAGAATTGTAAAAATACTGTAGATAAAGAAGCTTAGCACAGAGTAGCCTTTTCCAACTTGCAGACAGCTTTTTAGATGAAGAAGAGTGAGTGTTGTTCCATTCAATCCTAGCTTCAAACAGTCCATGCGTAGTTGAAAAATGTCTACCAGTTTGTTTGAGTCTAATATGAGACCAAATATTCACTATAGGGTTCAAATCTGGACTCTGACCAGATCAAAACATGAGCCTGATGGATTTGTTCTCACGCCACTTCTTGGTTGTCTTTGCAGTTTGGTCAGGAGCATTGTCTTGTTGAAAAATAACATCTGATCATTCCTCTTTAGATTACTACTTTTCATTTGTGGGAAGCAAGCCACTCTGCAATATTCTCTTGTACTCCAAAGCATTAAAATACTTTTCACAAGATGCATCTCACCAATACCAGCAAGGTTCCCCACACAATGACACTCTTCCTCAATGCATCACTGTGGTAGAGATGCATTTAGCCTATGATTATATTTCCCAGCAGATTTTCGAAGACAATGCTCTGGAGCATCACCATGCAACTCATGCTTTATTGTGATTCATCACTCCACACATCTTGTGTGCTAATTTCCTGACCAATTATTTGTAGTTAAGACCGTAGACCTTAGCACACACACACACACACATATATATATATACATGTGTACAACCCTATATATATATGTGTGTGTGTGTGCTCATTTTTTATTAACTTATTTTTACATATATAAATGTTTACCACACAATTTATAACTAGGTAGTTCCTTTGAGTTGTGCTCTTAAAAATTCACAATACAATAGAATAAAAGTATTGAGATAGAAGTTATCTTATGCACTGTTGCTTACTGTAGCGGAGTTTTTTTTTTTCTAAATGACTAAAAACCCCCTGCTGAAAGGAAATTTACAAAGCAAGTCAACTTGTCTTTCAGTGTAATCATTAGACGTAACAAAACACATTTACACTTTTATAATACAAATATTTTATTTGTATGCTATTCTATGCATTTAAAGATGTTAAACACAATTTCTTTTTGTCTGCATATCAAGAAAACAGCTTATCATTAAATCACGCTTGATTATTTAATCTGTGAACATCATTGTTCTGTCTCTTCCTCTCTATGGAAAATCACGCAAACCCTAATCGTAACCTGCCATCATCTAGATCTGAAAGCATGCAAGACAAATGTGTTGCGTCAGGCAACAGTGTAATTCTGAGAAATGGCACATATAGTAAATTTCACTTTAAAGTATCTATACTCCATGTGGGTTACGTACTGCCCCCGAAACAGTCAAAACAAAAAGGAAACAATCTCTATTTCCTCTGAATTGTAATGTGATCCTTTTTGTCTCCCATACAAGCTATGACTTAAGTATCCTGTATGATTAATTCTTTTTTTATCATTTATGTTGGCCTAATTTCCTGTACATTCACATATGCTTTTCAACCTTTTTTTGTCCTTCAGTGAAATTATTTTAACTAGCGGTGTGATGATACCCTCATGTCACAATTCGATACATATCACGATACTGAACTCATGATACTAAATTATTATGATACTACAAGACATATGGTAAATGGTTAACAAAAATGAAGTGTTGATTAAAATGCTAAATTTGGTATTACATTGGGTGTGGAAATGAATAGGCTTGGACTTAGTGATGGTAACCCATTGCACAGGTCAATGGTGACACCAGAATAAAAATATTCATGATTTTGAGGCTGAAAATACAGAAAAATAAGAATATGCTTGCACTCTGTCATCGACTAGATATATTTAAAAGAATGTAGGCCACTTTTTACTGGTAACACAAGACATTTATCATGACCCACAAATATTCCCGCAGTAATTTTCATTTTGGGTGAACTATACACAATATATATTGTCACTATCCATGATGCATATTGTTGCATTTTTGTATTGCGATATATTGTGACATGATATACTGTTAATTTTAACACATCAGCGATCATTAGTCAGTAAAATAATTGATCATTATAGGAAGTTCATTTGAGATACTGACAAATAACATTTGCTTTTCATAATTTTTAATCAGTTTTCACATATTCATTTTAAATGCTCTTGTTGTGTGATATGCATTTAAAAATAAAATGATCTCACCAAAGACGTATGCATTATACTTGTAAAATAGTAGTATGCTGTTTAAGTGAAACAAATGCTGTTTAAAATGAAGTAAACGTATCACACCGCAGGGCATGTTAACTTCCCAAACTCATCTCACGTCAGCTATACCCACATATGATCTCTAATTATACTGACTAAGAGAAAATGAAGTAGCCTATTGGCTAACAGGAAGATATCAGAAAGTACCAAAGCTATGTTTCTGTTAGCAAGGATGTGGTCACAGGCAAAACCTTTGAAAACAGAAGTGCTACTAACTAGTTTTCTTGACAGCATTTAAGGGAAAGTATCTCTTATGAGACAACTATCATCTGGTAAGCCCAGACACTCTATATTTAATTCAGCTCTATTATTATTTGTGTGTGTGTGTTTCAGGTTATAACCTTTTTTCATGAAGTCAGTTTAGATATTGCACAGAGGCATAGTTTCAGTAAATGTATTCTCTCTTCCAGTAAGTTTTGAAAATGGCTTGCAGGTTCAACAGTGTGGAATATTCCAGCTGTATGATATATAATTGGTAACTAGCATATGTAAATACCACAGTAATTCAATGTAGTGTACAAGTGGAACAAAACCAGTCCTCACTTCATTCACAGAACTGTTAGCAAAGGTGATTTTGTGCACCAGACATGATTTCGTGAGAGATGCAGCCCACATGTCTAAAAAGGGGAAAGACTGTGGTTTATTGACAGGTGTCTCAGACTCACATAGAAGCATATGAAATGTCAAAAAGGTTTAAAGTTTTCAGAAACATGTGTGAGAGAAGCTTAAACATTATATGGCTGTATTTCGTAGATAATGCAGGAAGAAAAAAATACATCCGTCAGTTTGTCCTGCTTAGGTCATGTTCAACGGATTTTGTCCTTGTGGTTTATTGCTTTTAGAAAATAGTGCTGATCTTTGGCAGCAGAGGTACGTCTCATACGGGTGTTGTGAGATTAATGCAGGTTTTGTGTGTGTGTGTTTGTCAGCATGTGTCCGAAATTGGGGGTATTTGCTAATTTCGTTGTTGCACATTCACCATTTCCTTTCCAATTTTTTTTAACGGTCATATTTTGTTTCTTAAAAAAGATTTCCTTCATGAGTGCTTATACCACGGAAAACTACCACCACTTTCACTCTACAAGAAATGATACTTTAAAGTATCATTAACTAAGGTAAGAATATCTATTAATGTACTAAAGAGCAGTAAAAAACTATATGCACAACAACTGAATGAATTGCGCAAAACTGTCAATCATTACATTTGCTCATGTTTTTTTTTATTAAATGAATATTCACGTTTGCTTAAGAAAATTTACATAAATTTGTATCATATAAAATTTGTCAATCAACCAATGATGAAATTTAGACTATAATGATAAAATATTAATATTTTGAGTTTTAATCAATGCAGCAAAGTGCTTGATGCAGTTGATTGCAGCAAGTTATATTTATTAATCTATGAAACAAGAGTGCATGAGCCAGATCAGAATTTTTATTTGCAAGAATTTTCACCTCTGCCTCATTTTGTGGCAGATGGTATGATCGAAAAAGAAAATAATTTTTATAAATAAAATGAAGGGTTTATCATATACAGAAAATAAATGTTTATTATCAGCACATTGACATCATGTTCATTTTTCTTTTTCTTTAAATGAGTAGAAAGTTGTTCAAAGTGAAAAGAAGAATAGAAACCTAGAGCCGTTTGATGTGTCCAAATATAAAACATCATTATAATGAAAAAAAAGGTACTTTCTTCTGCCTGATCTAAAACCACCCAGATATTTAAAAAAAAAATGTAATTACAAAAACCACTTTTATATATATATATAACTTCTATTTAATTTTAGAAAGAAAACATGCTATTCTGTGTGTAAAGGCAGTTTTAAAAATACATTTTGTATCCACAACATTCACTAATCGAAAGCCTGTAGAGTTGCTCTTTTTATTCTTGAAGACATTTGCATATTCTGAAATCTAAAATAAACATAAATAAATGTAAACTTTTGCATCAACAAGTTAAAAATGAAAGCATGACACTGATGAGTCTGCAGGTGATTTAAACATTTCAGTTGTGAAAGTTGTCAATTTCACAAATACGTAAGTGATTTTTCGTGCCTCTCTCCTGCCAGTTTCATTATGACGAACTGCTCAACTAAAGATGTGGACACTTTGACGCAGAAGTTGGACTTGGTGATTTATGTGCCCGTCTTGGTGTTCGGCTTGGCGTTAAACATTGCGGCATTGGTGGTGTTCTGTCAGCTGCTCAGAAAATGGACAGAGTCCTCTATCTACATGACCAACCTGGCCCTGATGGACCTGCTGTTGCTGCTGCAGCTTCCCTTCAAAATGCACGCAGCATACAACACGTGGGAAGAAAACAAGATGCTCCTTTGCTCTTTCCTGGAAAGCTTTTACTTTGTGGCCATGTACGGCAGCATCTACACAATTGCTTGCATAGCCATAGATCGATACATCGCCATAAACCACCCATTTCGCGCCAAGCAGGTGCGTTCGAAGAAAAACGCCTTGATTGTTTGTGTTCTCATCTGGGTGTTCGTTATGTCTGCGACTTCACCCATCTATACCTTCCGGGATAAGAAAGAGGGTAATTTCACTTGTTTCCATGGTTTCTCTGAGAATGGTTGGAGCACTGCAATAATTGTGTGTCTGGAGCTCTTTGGTTTCCTGTTGCCCGCCGCAGTACTGGTGGTTTGTTCCATTCAAAGCATCCGTACTCTCAAAGCCTCAAAAAGCAGCAACCCCAAGAAGCAAGCTGGTGTGAGAATCATCTACAGCAGCCTAGCAGCCTTCCTAGTGCCCTTCACCCCCTGTCACATAGCCATATTCCTTCAGTACCTGGTGCGTAATGACTTGATTTTAGACTGTAAACAGCAGAAGAACATCGCCCTCTTTATACAGGTGTCAATGAACATTGCAAATGTCACCTGCTGCTTGGATGCGCTATGTTACTATTTCATCGCGAAGGAAGTCCGATCCACCAAAAAGACACTTAAACTGTCCATCAGCAGAGCAAGAACCACCAGCACCTCAGAAGTTTGAGAAGTCAAATTCAGTTTATTAGACTTTCAGAATGTGTGTTGGTGGCTTGTCGGCGACAGTAAGAGACCGCAAGGAAATATTTTGGACCAATTTCAAAGGCTCTTGAGGTTTATTGCATGTTTCATGGATGTAAATGGACAAAATATTTCTCCTCTCATTCCAGTTAAAAGGCTAATAACCCCCCTCCCCCCATCCTCGAAAAAAATAATTTACTCACCCTCATGTAATTTTAAAAATTAAACTGACAATTCTTATTTTTTTTTATAGAATATTGCCGTATTTATTAGNAGTAAGAGACCGCAAGGAAATATTTTGGACCAATTTCAAAGGCTCTTGAGGTTTATTGCATGTTTCATGGACGTAAATGGACAAAATATTTCTCCTCTCATTCCAGTTAAAAGGCTAATAACCCCCCTCCCCCCATCCTCGAAAAAAATAATTTACTCACCCTCATGTAATTTTAAAAATTAAACTGACAATTCTTATTGTCAGTTTAATTTTATAGAATATTGCCGTAATTATTTTATAGAATATTGCCGTATTTATTAGAAATTATTTATCCATGCAAACAAATTTTTTCAAATTCATGTGCCCTCATAATTTTTTATCAAAATAATTCCCCTCCTTCTTGCATTGACATCTCTTCTCTAATGACGCGAGGGCGGGACAACCTGTCACTCACATAAGATCGACCAATAGAAAACCACAACAATCCAATCAATTCCCAATGAACAAAATAAAGTCCCGCCCTACATTTTTTCTTGTTCGAGAAGCCGTTTCACATATGTGTTGGGAAGGATACTTTGGAAATGTAACAGGTTACAGATTACAAGTTACCCTATTTAAAATGTAATAAGTACACTCTAAAAAATGCTTGGTTAAAAACAACCCAAGTTGGGTTGAAAATGGACAAACCCAGCGATTGGGTTGTTTTGACCCAGCAGTTGGGTTAAATGTTTGCCCAACCTGCTGGGTAGTTTTATTTAACCCAACAATTGTTTACAAATTGCTATATGTCTGGCTTAAAATGAACCCAAAATAGGTTGGAAATTAAAAATCAGACTCATAATTACTAGAGGCAACAATAATAATCAAAAAGATGAGCATTTATTAATAAGCAATTTAATAAATGTTTATTGTTTAAATATTATTCAAAAAAAGTATTAATAAATGTTTGTTTATTAAACATATTAATAAATGTTAATTTCCAACATGTTTTGGGTTCATTTTAACCCAGCCACTGGATTAAAACAACCCAATCGCTGGGTTTGTCCATTTTCAACCCAACTTGGGTTGTTTTTAACCCAGCATTTTTTAGAGTGTAGTGTAATTCTTTCAATTACTTTATTAAAGTAATGTATCTGATTACTTTTCTAAATTTCTAATGAATGTTTTCAACTGTTAATCATTTTCAAACATTTAAACCAGGCAGGGTTAACCTTACAGTAGTGCTCAACACTGATTAGTGTAAGACTTTCAAAATACTTCATCACTTGAATCAAGATTATAATAATTTAATTTGAAAGCACAGCCACCTCAAAATCAGACTTTATCACCTCATTTTTACTTTGAGTTCATTCCGAGTTTAAATACAGATTTCTGGATTAAATGATTTTTACATTTCTAGCACTGGAACGCATTTTTATCACTGGTGTGACAACTCTCAGACAGGTTGTAGCCTAAAGCTTTCAGCAGCAATGTGGAAACCCCCTTTGTAATCATTAACATTCTCATAAGTAACTGTAATTTAATTTAATTACATTACATTTACGGATTACAGTTACATTTATTTTGTAATTAAATTACATAACACCATTACATGTAACTAGTTACTCCCCAACACTGGATATATGTTACAATAGTGAAGTCTATTGCAGATTCAGTTTCATGCCAACTTTAAACATAAAAAAGGTATTTTGTGTGTTTTTTTGCCCATGCAAAGAAGTCAGTGGACTTTAATGTTGTTTGGTTCCCAATGGTCTATAAAAAATCTTCTTTTATGTTCCGCATTATAAAAAAAGTCATACAGATGTAGAATGGCATGAGGGTGAATAAATGATGACAATTTTCCTTTTTGGGTGGACTGTCCTTTTAATTTTACCAAGTGTGTCAAAATTGGGATGAAACAGGAATAGAACAGAAACTTTACCCTGATCTTCAGATTTGCACAGTCCCAAATTCTGATAGTTTGGCTGGTTGGGATTTCAAGACCAGGATCTCCCAAATCCATTCCATTTGTGAAATTTAACTTTCACAAGACTATAAGCAATAAATAATTCTTTATTCCTTGAACCACATCCTCAAAACCCCGTCCTCTCTAAAGCCATGGCAACAAACCCACCCACACAAAACGATTGCCAGTCTGAGAGCATTTCCGCACCCCTGACCCCTTTTTGCTGTTGAGAGTCTAGGTCTGTCATAGAGATGTGGTATCTCAAGACACTCATTTAAAGATTACTGAGACATTTCATTTGTGGTATTCAAAGTGTTTGCTGCATTTAATAGAGTGCTGAAGGGATGACATATTTTGTAGGCCAAAACCCAATAAATGACTTTTAGCACTCCTGTTTCGGTTGACGTTAAAGTCAAGCGACCGTGGTGTAGTTTGTTTATAGCCTACGATATCTTTTTACATCCGTCGATTGTATATAGGCTTCAAATTTCATATAAGTTGTGTTCATTTGTGAAGATTATCATGATGATCAAATCATTTACAAAATGACAACCCTTTGTTTGTCACAGAGCTTATTTTCTGCAATAATCCAAAAAATCCTATTTGTTGGCCTACAAAAATATGTCATTACTGCAGTGCTCTAATTCATTTATTTTAAATGAAATTGTGTCTGTCCATTTGCCATGTGAGTAGGATTTTTCACCAAAGATTCTGTATTTGTCTTTATCTAACAGCCCACACTGTCAACATGAAAAACTTGAGGTGTTCCTGCTCACACGCGATGGTCGTCTGGCAAACCATCTTGAAACCTTCACAATGACTCATAAACGTTTCTGATGCAACGCTGGTTATAGCATTACATACTTCACAATTACCTCTTTTGTTCTGGAATCTGCCTCTTAAATCAGAATATTAAAATATTTGTGTAGACTTGGCTTACACAAGAATCACTTGTTTTGTTATAGTGTTGTGTTAGTATGAAACAGATTCCCATTGAGCAAGAGTTTTGTCACTGAATCTGAAGTTGTGGATAAGCATGTGTGGGTACAGAGATATACGCCACTAGTTTCACCGAGTCAGATGGTGATTTTCTCATCATATCTGGATTTCAGCTGTGTTTATATGATATACGAAGTGTGGCAGAGCGCAGGTGAAAACATTTACTGTATATGCATCATCACGCCAGGTTCACACATACTCTGTGTGTAGTGTGTATGTGGTGCATGATTTTTTCCGTGCCTATGTTAAGAGGTTAGAGCATTAACACTGCACACGGATGCAGTCCGGCAATGCGTTCCAGGGGCAGTGCGTATGCAGAAGTGCAGAAATCATTTCCGCAGTGTATTTTTGCTGTGCTATATGCGCTGAATTAAAGTGAAAGCGCATTGTTTGCAGAAAAACAAACACGGCTTGACGAAAATGTAGTAATTTCACCATAAATGCATATAATTAAACTGTGTTTCAGTCAACACGTGGCTTTTTGCTCAGGGTAAAGCAAGGAAAACTGCACCTTGCCTTAAATTTAGATAAACAATTACCCCTTATAAATTATGCTAAGAAAATTGCCTTTAAAATACATTAATGTTCAACCAAAAGAAATGACATTTTAGTAATATCTTATGACATCCTTTTCAGCTAATAAAATGAAATTCTTTTAGCCATGTGCTTGGCATTTTTGGCAACAAGGAAGTGAAGAAGACATTGGCACATGTTAGGTCACATGCTGTCAAGACACTATAGTGAGTTCATTTTAGACTAGAAAATATATATAATTCCATATTTAAAAAAAATCTCATTGTACATCAAAATGTGCTTTCTAATGTTTTTGGTAATTTTCACATTTTGTGAAAACAACTTGAAGACCAAAATATCTGTGCATCATGCATAAATGACAAAGTCCTTCTAGGGAATACATTATTTCTGTATAGCTGCACTATTGTTCAGTACTGGCTTTATGTCAGCAACATCATAACAAATTTCAATAAACATTTCAACAAATTTCAGTGTTTTGAAATCGGCCATCACTAGATATTGTTGAGCTTTTCGCAACTTTTCAGATGCATTTGAATGTGTGAGAACTTTCAGACAATTTGTCAAAAATAACTGAAAGGTCAAAGGTCAGATGTAGAAAACTCATTTGGGAAAAATATAAAGTCATTTGTTTTTTCTACATGTCTGTGAAAGATTGTATAACTTTACTGTGCACAAACAGAATCACAATGCTGAACAAAACATTTTCAGTAATAACTTTTGGATTTGATATTAAAATGAATAAATGTTGTGTTTGTGGTATACAGCTGCGGATCAGTTGCACACTGCAAATGTGTTATATGTGAAAGCACAATGAGCTTGTGCTGCTCCTGCACTGCATATGTACAATAATACGCACTGCAAATGGAGTATGTGTGAACCTGGAGTATGTCGGACAGAATTACATAATAAATGATTATGAACACATGCACAAACATATTACTCTTTCAGGCTAATCAGAATAAAACATTCTGCACATGCATAGAGGGAAACCAAAAGGCTGGAGATCAAAGAAACACATGCTTGTGGTTACACCAGGGTATGCTGCGGTATAAGTTGTTTAGTTCTACTGCCAGCTACTAAAATTACTTCTATCCCTGGTAGTTAGTCACAATTTATACATTAAAAAATTGTGATAATGATAAAGAGACAAATTACAGTGGAGTGCAAGATGAAGCCATATAGATCAAACTCAACTACTTAAGTCTGTGTGTATTTTGCATCCACCGTGTCTCCTTTGTCTATTTTAAACGGTTGCTCATACTATAGTGCATCCTTGACCACATGCTCTCGATGCACTTTAACCTACTTTTCTGCTAGACTTGTTTTCTATTTGGGGACAAAACTAGCCAACTAATAAGCTTGAAAGGGACATTTTTTGGACAGTTGTTGAAGGTTTATGTGAATCATTGTGCTAAATTTTGTAAAATCTTTCATTTATTCTCATAATGCTTTCCATGTGTTTGTAGGCTGTGCTAGTTCCTCCTTTTTACGGCATAGATTAAACTTTTTCTTCCATCTATGACCAGCAGATGGCGCCAGAGTAACATTGTATTTGTGAACAAATAAAAATTATTTAGAGAGGACAAACTCAGAAGGGTAAAAGCA
>RJVU01061998.1:772563-808406 GCA_003731715.1 Anabarilius grahami | reverse complement strand
AAAAAAAAAAAAAAAAAAAAAAAGAACCCAGAAATACACAAAGATGACATTATGTAACATTATGTACAGGTTTATCATGCTGATAAAGTGCTGTTAAGCTGGACAGATGGGGAAGGGTCGCTTTTGGGTTTTGCTCAGTAGATTTGAGGAGGAAGGAGGGAAACTACAGCAGGAGTCGGTCGCAAATCATCGTCTCCACGACAAACGTGTTCTCGAAGTGCCGGATGCTGTGGCAGTTCCTGGTCTCTCTCTTGTCAATGTCTGAGGAAGAAGCACATTCGAGTTGGATTAAATGGACTATTTCTTATAGGACTCACATGCTGTGTAAATGTTGGATGAACACATACTAATGTTGATTTCAAGTGTTCAACATCATAGTTCAGAATGGATTTTTGTGCTGCCCAGTTTGGAAAGCATGTTACACTAAAGTTTGGATCAGTAAGATTTTTTTAAATGTTTTTGAAAGAAGTCTCTTATGCTCACCAAGGCTGCATTTACTTGATAATACAGTAAAAACTGTGATATTGTGAAATATTATTAGAATTTAAAATGATTTTTGATTGATTTTATCACGTCTCAAAGTCGCATCGCGTCTGGTGCGGACAGACAAATTGTTTGTTGCTGGAATCTTATCGCATCGCGTCTGGTTAGGACACGATGTAATATGCTGATTTGGTTCTTAAATACATTTATTATTATTTTCAATGATGAAAACATTAAGTAGTGCTGCTTAATATTTTTGTGGAAACGGATGCATTTTTTCAGGATTCTTTGATATTCAAAAGTTTAAAATGTATATGTCTTTACTGTCACTGTTCATCATTGTAATGCATCATTGCAAGTATTAATAATAAAAAAATCCTTACTAACCCCAAACTTTTGAATTGTGGGTTTGTGTATACTTTTGTACCCTAATTTTTTTATTTGAAATTGACATTTTTTTGTTTCAAATCATAAATGTTTTAATCAAAAATGTCTTAATCTTGGGTCTGGCCGTTTGGGACACCGAGAAAGAATTGTGAAATTTCGATTCTTTTTTGAGAGGATGAACTCCGTGATCATTCTTGGTGTGGCGCAAATGTTGCAAGTCACATTTCCTGTGGCTTCCCAGACACCATCTGCACATAGATGAGTGAGAGGAAGTTCTTATAGAGCCAAACTACAGCTCCCACGCCACATCACTACCTACACCTCAGCCTCTGCATCACCCAAGAGAGATGCCCCTTTGATCCAAACGACAACTCCCACAATGCATCAGTGTCTGACGTGCATCACATCCCCCTCTGTGTGGTTTCCTAACTGGAGATGTTCTGTGTACTATACAAACGTGAGTCATGCTCGCACGCCCACGTTCACACGCATTAATCACGATTAAGATCGGTGTCAGCGTGCCACACGCACCGGATTAGAAAGAACGCACTACATGCCCATATAGATCTGAATGCTATAATTTCTCTTAGACCAAAGTACTCTAACGCATAAAAAGAGGAAGATGCTGCTGCTGTTGTAACAGTTAATGTGGTTGATTGTCACAAGATAACTTGGAGCAGGAAGAAAATGAGCAAATATGCACACACAGATGTGGCTGTGGTCTATGTGCAGGTGCCAATAACAAATAAAAGAAAATGAAAGGCACAATCAAAAACTAAAAAGCTTTTACATCTTCTGAACAAAATATCACTGATATTTTATTCAGAAGATGTAAAAGCTTTTTAGTTTAAATATGCAAAAGTCACCGATGATGCTTGGATGTTGTTATACAGTCACTAGGATGTAATAAACAAGAGATTTTAAATCAAGCCTTCTGGATTTTTTTTTTTTTTTCACTCTTTTTATGGCCATGTAGGCAAAAATGTGTTTTTTACTTAAGAGTAGTCATTAGCACATCTTTTCTTAATAAGCCACACAATTTATGATATTATTCATGTGTCACAGAGCACATACAGAGCACAATAATAAAAGTAGTAGGGTTACTGGTTTGAAATAAATAAGACTTTTATTTTATTTTTATTTATTTATTTAAATATATTTTTTTTATTATATTTTTAAGTCTTTTCTAATCACCAAAGCTGCATTTATTTGATAAAAATACATTAAAATCAGTAATATTGTGACATTTTATTTCAATTTAAAATAACTGCTTTCTATTTTAATATATTTTAAAACGTAATTTGTTCCTGTGATCCAAGCTGAATTTTTTGCAATATTACTCCAGACTTCAGTGTCACATGATCCTTCAGAAATCATTCTAATATTCTGATTTGCTGCTCAAGAAACATTTATTAATATTATTATTATCAATGTTATAAACACTTGTGCAGCTAAATATTTTTGTGGAAACTGTGATATACTTCCAAGTTTGGGGTAAGATAAAAAAAAAAAAAGAAGAATTAATATTTTTATTCAGCAAGGACACATTAAATTTATCAAAAGCGACAGTTAAGACATTTATAGTGTTGCAAAAGATTTCTATTTCAAATAAATGCTGTTCACTGAACTTTCTATTCAAAGAATCCCCAAAAAATGTATCATGGTTTCTTGCAAAAACAAAAACAAAAATCTAAATTATTCCAAAATATTTGAGCAATACTGTAAGTTGAAAACCGAAGTTTAATACTCGGTGTTAAGGGTTTGCTCAAAACACAAATCCCAAGTATGATTAATGGTAATAATGATAATAATATCAATGGACTTTGCAAACACCAATAATAAAAGTCATGAAACTCACGTCTTTGGCTACTACGGCGTCTGAGCCTGTAGGTTTCTTTTCCGTAACAGAGCCGGTGGATGAAGGGTCCCAGCTGACGCATGTTCCTAACGCGTCCCGTCACCACCATCTCCTCCTGAATGATGTAGGTCTGGGGCAAATACATCCCCCGCTGCAGAAAAACAAATGAATTCAAACGGTCACATGGGACTGCAGACTTCATTCCATCAACATTGACACATTGGCTATGATGAATCAAACATTAGAAATCCGTGCATCGCCTCTGCAAGGGAAGTGACAAGTTCCGTTTAAGGGTTGCACAAATAAAAATTCCTTGATTTTTTCTGCATTTTTGGATTAACTAAATAAATTCTACTAGAAGGAATTAGGGGAAAAAGAAAAAAAAAAAAATTACAAAATAAAAATTAAATTTCTTTAAATATAAAATGTATATCTATAAAGAAGTTTCCATGACACTGCCATGTCTTTTAAAAAATTCCTGATTTTTCCAGGTTTTCCATGACCATGGGAAAGTATTTTTTTAAACAACTGATTTCTGAAGGCTCATTTTTACTCTTTCACATTTTACATTTCAGAAATAAAGGCTGCACATCAAATGCGTGACTCACGAACTGATACATTTTGTTCAAGTGTTACATAAAACTTTATGCAATCTGTTACCTTGACATTGACAAGCAGCTCCCACAGGCTCCTGGGCGGCATGACAATTGTCGTGTTGAGCTCAATGACGTAGCACTTATCCAACGCAATGTCGTAGTAAGCTGTGAGTCCCTGTTAATGAGAAACACCTCCGTTAAAAATGACTCTAGAACTCGAAAAATGATGTGAGAGATTAATGTTGAAGTTTATTATATACACTGACACTACTGTGCAAAAAAATTTTTTTTTATGCATTAAATTGATGAAAAGTGACAGTAGACATTCCTATCATAATGTCACAAAAGTTTCCAATTTCCAAAAAAATTGTTCTGTTATACTTTCTCTTTATCCATATAATGATTTCCACAAAAATACTAACTGTTTTCAACATGAAAATAATATGTAAATGTTTCTTGAGCAGCAAATCAGTATATTAGAATAATTTCTGAATGATCATGTGAAGACTGGAGTAATGATGCTGAAAATTCAGTTTTGCGTCGCAGTATATATTAAAAGCAATATTGAATATAATAATATATTATAATAATAATATAATATTGGTAATAATATTTCACAATGTTACTACTATATGTACATTTTTGATCAATTAAACCCATAGAGGAGAACAAAATGCTCCGATTTCTGCCAGACTGACATTCTCATAAATTTATAGCTGCTGGGGAACTTGGGAATGTGGCTTTCACAGAAACATTTGCATGTACTCCTGTGCCTGGCACAGTGCGCTGCATATTAAACAATGATTTCAGCAGACAAAAGGTTTCCTTAGAGATGGTTCACAGTCCATCTGGGGGAGCTGTGATGACTAACGGCATCTTTTGTGCAGCCAAAGAACTAGAAGAAACTGTACTAGAGCTAAATGGGCAGAACTTCACTTCACATCTTGGAAAGATCCTCACCCTGTGAAAGTCGTGAATGATATCAGCTGGGTCACTGCTTCCGAAGTCGGGCACTGGCACGCTGATCTGCTCGTAGTTATCATCAAGGTAGATGCCAACGTTTTCCTCTATCTCCTGCCGTCCGAGTAACGGGGCGAACAGGGGGTCCTCGTACATCACCCGACAGTGGAACAAACTGTCCTCTGGGATCTGGGTAAGAAAGCAGAGCGGTTTATTATAGGGCACTTGAACTAGTCTAGTGAACAGAAGACTGAGTTAAAAGAGCCAGCAAGGTGTTGCTATGGTGATCACTATGGCAATGAACTTGTTCGTGAATAAAAGATTATTAACAGATCCGATGACGTCTGGAGTCTCACCTGAGGGCTGAAGTAGTATCGGTAAAGGCATACAGATGCCATGATCAACCCTGACAGGAAGATCACAAGGCCAAGCACGACGCACCAAAGGCCTCTAAAGGGAGACTTCTTAGATCTTACCGGAAGCACCAACTCATCCTTCTGGGAAACACAAAACAATTACAATTAGGATGAATGAATTCAAACACTTAGTATGCTTTTCATTGGCTGTTTGGTAGGGATACACAGATATAAACATTTTGGCTGATACCGAGAATTCTTTATATTTGAAAGTCGATAACTGATATATTTGCCTATAAATCTAAATCCTAATTTTTCATATAATTTTTGAGAGCCTGATTACAAAAACAAAAGTCTCACCATTAAAAAGCCATGCCCCAAGCACACAATTATAATGATGTTATTTTATATCATTATAATTTTGTGTAGCCTATATGACAGATTTGCGCTGCACGTTATACTTAACTGTATTTTCCTTTTTGAAGTGACTCCAATCATATTTCAAGCAATTCAAAAGCATCACGGTGAACAGTGCACATCTGAAGTGTCACAGCTGAAGGAAATAATCCTTTATTTATCGGCTTCAATATATATATAGGACAAATTTTCTTATCAGGCCGATAACATTAAAAATGAACATATCGGCCGATACCAATATGGTGGCCGATATATCGTGCATCCCTCCTTTTTGTGTCTGGACTGATTCATACTTGACAAAACAAGTCAAATACACCCCGCATGCTTATTGAATGTTTAGTTTCAAAATTATAGGCACTGATAAGGCTTAGGGTTGATCTACATATTTCAGTTTTTCATACCAAAATCTGTATGTGCAAGCTGCCATAACCATTTTTGCAGAGTGTTTTTTCTTACTTAGTATTTTTGTCTTCTTTTCTAGTGTAACTACCAATATATTCTTAAATCAAGATACATTTACTTGATATGCAAAAAGACTTAACGGGATGGTTCACCCAAAAATAAAAAATTTATATTTTTTGTCATTCCAAACCTATAAGACTTTGGTAAATCTATGAAACTCAAAGATATTTTTAATTAAACCTGAGAGGTTTCAGTCCAGGTAAAACTGACAAGATATGCGACGCACAGAGAATGTGTATTTATATAAGAATAAAATTAAAACTATCATCGTAAAAAAAAAAAATTCTAAACCGATTAATCATATAAAGAGATGACAAGAAATTAGATTTTTTTTCATTTGGGTTTCAAAGATTAACCTAAGTCTTATGGATTTTCAATGACATGAGGGTGAGTTAACTGATGACAGAATTTTCATTTTCATTTTCACTTTCACTGAAAAACGTATCAAAATTAAGTGGGTTTATGATTAAAAGATGGGGTACTTTATTCAAAAGAGAAAACAAGACTATTTTTCTGACCCCACTGACGGATAGATTTCTTGTTTTAAGCATACACTCACTTTTTTCCCTATTTTTTTTCCCAGAAAACAAGACTTAATATATGAATAGCTATAATACATATACTTGTAATAAAAAACAAGACAAAAGTACAAAGTTAGAAAACCATTTTTTGCAGCTCTTTACTTTCAGCATCCAACTGCGCCAATAAATTAGTCATGGCAGCGTCTCAAGACGTCAGGTGGCGTGAGCAATCCATCCGCCTCCAGTCTCTCAGAGACGATGGTGCCGAGGACACCAGCTCGGATCGGCCCACGCAGGCTCTGGATCATCGTGAATCAAACAGACTGCTGACAGAGCTACTATCTCCGCCTGGCAGAGAGATATTTTTAGGCATGTACTGTACTTCCACGCTCCTTATTTGTACAGGAGTTCCTTTCTACGTAGAGAGGACACACGGTAGCAGCGGGTAGGAGACAGTGTGTGGGTACCAGGCTGAAAATAACAGCACTAGTATCAGATTAGATGAATCCACGTCATTTTCACTCTAGTAGAGAAAATTAATGCAGGCACATGAGGTGAAATTGAAAATGTGACGCACTAGAGAGGGGAGCGTTCTGTGTCGCCCACAAATGTCCCAGTTTTTAATGCATTTAGATTTCAGTTACTCTAAGCTGAATTCAGATAAATGATACTTTATTTTGGGAATCAGCTTTTTAGTTAAAACCCCAAAGATTTGATGCATATTATTAACAGCCTGCAATAACTCTGAATTGAAGCATTCTCAGAAATTAGAAAATTGAGAAATCTGCTGTCAGCATCATATTCCTATGAGCCTCAGACAAATAAATAAATAAAAGGATGTCAGGCATCCATTTTGTGAAGGAAAAGATCCTATTTCACCCCGGATGGCAGGATCAAGCGTGTGCCTATCTGGGTTGGAGCGAGCACTGAGTGTTCCAGGCACATAAAAACAAAAGGCTGCGGTCATCTGCATTGTTACAGCTCAAGTCAGGTGGTGATAAAAGGATCTGTAGTTGAATAACTACTATCATCGGAACAAACAGCAAGCATCCATATAGAGAACACACACACACACACACAAATGTAGCTAAAGCCGATTTGTTCGACACTAATCTGCAGTGGCGGCTACACGCCGAGGATGATGTAATGTCATCCTGTTATGCATCTCAATACTGGCTCGCATTCATCAGATGTAAACCAATGCAGAACCTCAGGTCTAAGTCTGTCAAAGTGTTTAATAATATATACTTTAATATTAATCTATTCATAAAACTCTGAGCAGTTCAGTTAGAAATAAGACATCTGATACATTTTATCAGTCTGTAATGACAGAATAAAGACAGAAACTGATGCATTCTCAGAAATTCTGAAATCTGCTGTCAGCATAATTTCCCTCTGTGATGATTAGAACACAGACAAAAGAATGGCTGTTTTCCTGTACATCTCAATACTGGCTCACATCTATCAAGTACAGTCCACTGCAGAATGACATTATCTCCTGTTCTTGCTTTAAACATGCACAAGCCTGATAAAGTAAATAATAATAGTATATCATTGCATTAATTTAATAACAATAACTTGTGTCTACTAATCGCCTAATTGGTTTAGAGACATTATAAAGTCCAAATATTAAAATCAAATGTTGATTTTTCTTAAGCACAGGTAAAAATAATTTCAAATAATAAAAAAAAGAGATAAATGCTTGCTGCATTTTAGATTTTGTTTTGCTGTGAGGAGGAACATGACTAAACAAAGGATGGTTTCAAAGCAGACAACAAAACAAAGACAATAATGTGTACTTAAATAGGAAGCTATAACTCACGTGAGAGTATGGCATGTGAATTTCCTCTTTGTCTCCATCGTTCTCCTTTTCCGGCTTCTGTACAGTTACTTGTTGAAACGATATCTTCACCATTTTGACGTTTCTTCCTAGTTTTCTGCGGTTAGGACGTCCAGTAGTTATTGAACCACCAAGGACTGTTCTGAGCTGTGAATGAAACGCTCGACAGAGGGCGAACTTAAAGAGGATTCCCTCGCTTCCGGTACACTTCAAAGTAAGAGTCCACCAATCGGTGTCTATTTTCTAAAATTAGTATCACTCACAATTTCCACACATTAAATAAATAAATAACGGTCTCGTCTATTAACCCTTCCAGATCCGATTTATGCTGCAAGGGACAAGAATTTATATGCTTTATTTTACTCTAAATGCAACCATAAATCATAATCATTTGGGGAAAAATCAGGTTAATATTTTAATAGCTATTTCTAATGTCTATTACAAAAAACACTGGATTGTTATACATATGAATTTGTTGTGTTATTTCAAGAAAACTATTGGGTTCTACTACCCTGCAAACTTTTAGTGACTAACACAGTGTTTCTTGTTTTTGTTTTTTCCCCCACAGTGCCACACCACCAACAACTCCAAAGAGAAACACATTGAGTGTCCACGCATAAGCACTGTCAATCCATCAATCTACCCATTCTTTTAAGATTTTTATTCTTCATTTATTCCCATATGATTTTAATTGAGATCACAATTAGCAATTTTTCTGTAGTATACAGAATGCCTTTTTGTGCTTAAAAGTATAATAATAATAATAATATTAAATGTAACTCTTCAATATAATATTATTGCTACAGTTTAAAGATAGTTATTATGTATTGTATCAGTTTTGATGTAGCCTACTGATATTTTAATTATATATATTGATCCATTGAAATTATAGATTTCATCTGTAATTTGCATAATTAATAGTGAAAGGGGGAATTCTTAATGTATCATGTTTATTTGGCAAATTAATAACCTTGAATGATATATCAAAAATAGTGTTTCACCATGAACGTGATCATACTTTAACAGGAAAATGTATCATTTAATAATTTACACATATTTAAAATGAAATCAAAAGTAGGCTAATACCTGGAATAATGCAAAAATGATCCAGTGGGATTTTTAAAATCAGCCACTCATCTCCGCGTGGTCACGTCTTGGACTTTTATTGTGGACTTTTTCCACAAATGGGTGTCCATTCCGGTTCTATTTTAGCCGTTTACGGTGTTCTACTACGCGTTCCGATTTGCATCAGACTGCCGGAAGTCAATAAATAACTTGACACTGATTAATGCTTTTTATGGCTATGATGCAGGTTAGAATCTATAAATTATAATCTATAGCGCAAATAAATCATACTCAAGTATTTACAAGCTATGAAACAGAATCATTTTGGATTTTATGTTTTATCTTAGCACTTGGGTTTTTATTTTAAAAGATTGATTTAGTGGCATTAAACGGGATTCTGCTTAAAGTCCATTTAAATAGGCTAACAAATGAAGCAGACAAAACTGTATGCATGTCGTCAAATGTAGCCTATTAAATGTAATAATAAAATAGTAAAATGCGTTTTTTTTTAATTTACTAAAACAATGGGAATTGCTATCTGGCTAAATATAAGCTAAATACATATTATTAATGTAAATATGATATTGACCTGACATGGTTGTTAAATTTCAACACAGCAGTAGGCTTTCCTTGTCATATGCTTTGCATTAATTACATTCATATGTAGCTACCTTCATACATGGCCTCATTATAAACAAGTAGGCAATGACGATGTCCCACATACGCACACTGGTGGTAAAGTAGGACGTCGTGAATTAGATCAACTGCGCATTAATGGAAATGGTGCCGTGAGTGTGCACTGAATTCCAGTAGAGGGCGCACTTTTGTTCTGTTCAGAAATCCTGAAGCGAAGTTGTCATATTCATTTTTATTTAATACATAAAAAGCCATTTAGATTATGTATTTGACATTTAGGCTATTTGAATAGGCCTATTTATTCTCTGAGTAAGATCTAGGGTCAGGATAAGCAATAGGAAGTTAGAGTTTTTTGTAGGTAGGCTATACAAACATCTGTCAACCTCATTACATGTAGCCTAACAGATGAAGTTGCTTTAGAGAATTACCTGTACATTTGATTTGATAATAATAAATATGATCTCTACAGCTGAAGTTTCCTCATTCTGTCTCTTCTCGTTTCTGAGCTCAGTTCTCATTCCATGTCCCTTTACCTTTCTGAAGAGTTAAATTCCATCTGTAATTTCCAAGCATCAAGTTTCAACCGCCTCTAAACTTGAAAGCCTAAGTTTAATGATTAGATTTTGTCAGTAAAAATAAATAGGCCTAAATAAATTGGTTACACAGTTAAAACCTGCAGTGAGAACATTGCCATTTTACTTTGAACTTAATTTAAGAAATTTGAGTTTGAAAACTATTATATGCTGTTGAAGTGTCACCACTTTGTTCTCAGTTTATATGGACAGCAATAAATATGTTAATCTCTATGAATTAGACACAATTTACTGAATGATACATAATTAGGCCCAGTGTTGGGTGCAACTAGTTAAGTAATTAGTTAATTTAATTACTTTTCCCTTGAAAAAGTAAAGGGATTACTCTCATTTTTTAATGTAATTTAATTACAGTTACTTCTGAAGTAATTGAACTAAATACTGTGTATAGACTGTAGAACAATTATATATAATACAATAGTGTATTTAACATCAATATTTAAAGTCTAATGTTAAAATGCATGTTTTTATGTATCCTTTTCACTTTAAATACTTTGGTGAGTTAACAGGAATAATGGTAACACTTTAGTGTCAAATTCTCACTATTAACTTGTTATTAGCATGAATATTAATAAGATATTGGCTGTTTATTAGTACTTAAAAAGCACATACTGTATTAATGCCTTTTTCTGCATGACCATATTCTACATTCCTTAATCCTAACCAATACTTAAACTTAACCACTACTTTACTAAGTATTAATAAGCAGTAATTAGGAGTTTATTGAGGCAAAAATCATATAGTTAATTAATAGTGAGAATTGGACCCTAAACTAAAGTGTGACCAGAATAATTGTAGTTTTATATTATTTATTGGAAAGAATTTAAAAGAGCCATTTCATGTTGTATCATTTATTAATTCGTCGAGGTTGATATAGGACTTAGAAAGTAATTAGTAATAAGTAATTGATTACTTTTTGGAGAGAGTAATTTGTACAGTAATCGGATTACACTACTGAATATGTAATTAGTAACTAGTAATTAATTACTTTTTAAAAGTAACTTACCCAACACTGATTAGGCCTATATTACTAATATTGCTTACTTAGCTTCAATATCACAGTCAATTTAAACTCAAGGACTTCATAAAAAAACATAAAAATTAACAATAAACCATTAACAGATCATAGTTTTTGACAGGCAAATACCTGTCACTAAAAACAGTGTTATAAAGAAAAGAACGAGTTACAATTTTGTCTCTCAATAAATTATTCTAACTTATTGACCCTGATTATTATTTTTAAAGGGCAGTATGACTATCTATCTATCTATCTACTCAGGTAGCTGAGCTTAATTTTATTCAGTAAATTGTCCTTTGGTCCATCTACAGGTTCACAGGGTGGATTGGTTTACAGTGCACAAAGGCATGGCTGTTGATTGGTTGCCAGTCAGTCTATTCACATGTAAATCAGACCTCATAAATGTCCCCCTTCAATCGCCCGCTTTGCACAGTATATGTAGTGCTTGTTAGCAGACTTTTGTCTCGAATTGAACCGCCGACCATCTGCCCCCCATTCAGGCGTCCTCTCAGCGGTCTCAACTGCAGCAATATGGCCCCTGCGTCCCGCAGCAACAGACACGAGGAGGACTATTACGGAATAAAAGACAGAAAGGTACGCAACATGTCTTTTTAATAGCACCAGGAAAAGTTTATCGACGTTTTCCCTCAACTTAAACGCATTTCTCTCTCTCTCTTCAGACGAGGAAACCTCTGGTGGAGAAAAAGAGACGCGCCCGCATAAATGAAAGTTTACAGGAGCTGAGGCTACTGCTAGCCGACCCGGATGTAAGTTCATTTACCACTTCTTAAAGCATCTGTATCCACCGCCAACATACAGTCTTAACATCGCACTTTGCGTCATTTTTTAGGCGCAGGTGAAAATGGAGAATGCCGAGGTGTTGGAAATGACCGTGAAGCGCGTGGAAAGTATTCTACAAAACAAAGCGAAGGGTAAGAGCTGTTTCAAGATCAAGTTTCATACAGGCCTAAAACGGATGCTTTCCGTTGCATTTAAAATGATCCCGAGTCTCATGTAGCTTATTTGGGTCGTGACGTCATGCCTCTTTTCTTCCTCCGCAGAGGCTGACAGCGTGAACCGCGAAGCTAACGAGCGTTTCGCCGCGGGATACATCCAGTGCATGCATGAGGTGCACACCTTCGTGTCCAGCTGTCCGGGAATCGACGCGACCATCGCCGCCGACCTGCTCAACCACCTCCTGGAGTGCATGCCTCTGAACGACGAGGATCGCTTTCAGGACATCCTGTCAGATCTCATGACGGACTCTAGCAACGGTGGCACTTGGCCTGGCGAGCCGGCGTACGCTACGCTGTCCCCCGCTGTCAGCAGTGCCTCTTCTGCCTTGTCCCCGGCCCCTTCAACCACCTCCAGCGATGACCTTTGCTCTGACCTGGATGACACGGACACGGAGCACAGCCGCGTCTCGGTGGATGCAAGGGATCAAGCGCCAAGCATGTACCTCTCCAAGTCCGTTTGGAGACCATGGTAGTGTCGATTCATGAACATTTGAATGCATTTTTATTAGTTTAGAGCTATTAAAACCTGCATTAGTCCAGGATTGAGCACATTTGTGATAGACCATTCATGGACAGTTCTACAGTTGGAATAGGGCATCTTTTTGTCATTTGTCATCGACCTGTGGATACCCCTCAGTAAGCTCTTCTTGGTGCAACAATGTGCATTTCAATCCAGTTTCACACATAGTTGGTATTTGTATTTAATTGTTTTCTTTTGTATAAGCTAAGTTAAAACAACACTGTAAGGATAAATAATATGTCTAGGGAGTCTTCCCATTTCTAATTATTGTACACTCTTAAAAATAAAGGTTCCATGAAGAACCTTTAACATCCATGAAATCTCTCCATTGCACAAGATGTTCTTTATAGTTTCACACACACACACACACTGGTTCTTTTAAGAACTGAAAGGTTCTTTGGGGAACCCAAAATGGTTCTCCTATATGGCATCACTGTGAAAACTCTATTTTGGAACCATTATTTTTAGGAGTGTAGGGTAGGATGTAAATATTTCAATGTCGTGGCTGTAGATATAGATCTCTTGACATTTAAAAGTGTATGTAATCGTTGTGATAAAGGAATTTAAAATAAATAAAAGTCATATGTAATGACATTTAATGTGTTTTATATGTGATTGTGACTTCACCCTTCATTAAAATATCATTTTGATTTTCCTACTGTAAGAAGTGTCATGTTATTTCTTTAAATTTCCGTTACATTAACGCGAATTTGAGGCTTTCCTTGAACTGATGAAGAGCGGATGTTATAGAGTTTCTAGGCAGCTGCAGAACGCTTTGATGAAATAACCAGAGTATGTTACCTGCTTTATCACACCTCCTCTACATGTCGGAAAGTGTGAATGTCCGCTTTGGGTATTTTGAGCCTTCAGACGTGTAAAGATTAACACCCATAACCGACTAGAGTTGCACAGAATGACTAGCGCTAATAGGTGTCGTGCTGCAGATTATCTCTACTGTCGACTACTTGTTGCTAGTCAAGTCTGTCATCGAAAGTATAGCAAAAATGGCATTTTGGCGGAAGTTGCCATTGTATTTTTTTTTTATATTTGTAATGGACAGTAAATATAAAAAAACCTGTCTGCAACCATACTCGCCAACCGACGTGGTTTACTTGTTTTACTCGAAGTTACGGTTTGATTACGGAAGATATAGACTATATTATTAATAAAAAGCATTAAATCTTACACAGCTGAGCACAGAAATATAAATACGTTATCTATCTACAAATGAAGTCGAAATAGCTAACTCCAAATGAAGTCGAAAATAGAGGCAACGCTATAAACAGAGTTTTCAGAAAACGTTTCAGTAGTTACCAAGGTGATTCCTTGTCTATATTTAGCTTACTGTGAAAAACAAACGCTAATTCCAACAAAAGTTAGTCAGAAGAGTGTGTTAGAGAGTCGCTTCACTTGAGGTTAGCAACATTAGCTACGTTACTCGCGCGGGTTCTGTGTATCAGACGTCGACAAAACAGAAGTGATACTTTAGAGACTTACACTTCACAAATATTGACTACCACAAACCACTTTGTTTTTGTACTTCAAATGTGTAGTCTACAGATTAACCAAGTGTAACTTACTAGGTCTGCACGAGACTAAACCTCAACTGACTGCGGCCGTAAAACTGACAGAATAAGCGCTGCTAAAACCACCGGTTAACCACCGAGTAGTCCAAATGGATGACCTATAGTTTGAAGATCCGTCTTAGTTTATATAAACCATTAACTGCAGTTTTCCACAACCAAGATTTGAGCACGTTTGATGTAAATACGTATTAACTCTTTTAAATCCACATGTAAGGTTCGCAGACTGTTGACAGGTTGTATTACCACTGCTTTCATCAGGATCAGGGCCGGATTTTCGGCGTCTGAAGGTTGTTGTCTTGGTAGGAGGCCTGGTGGAGCCATTCACACCTTGTCCTCAAATTGGCGCAGGTGTGAAAGAAAGGAACTAGCGAGCCTTTCATGTGTGGAGGCTCAAACCCCAGTGAGAGTCTGGTCACATGAAGGGAAGTTGTGCGTCTGAAGTGCGCTGTATAATAATAAAAAAACGTTTTAACGGTCGTCTGACTTTGAACATATGGCGGAGAATGGGCCCCTCTGTTCCAACGGTCCGTTTGCGCAGGACTGGGCTGTACACTGAAAGCAAAGACCCCAGGTGAAAAAAAGTACATCTCTATTAAATAGTGTACTTAAAGTGCTCTATTTTCGCGTACTAATTTTGAACTTACTACTTAAAATTTTTATTTAGTACTTCTTAAGATAATCTTAAGAACATCTAAGTGTACTCAACTGTGCTATTTTGAGACAGCATGAAATATGAACTAAAATGTGCTTTTAATATAGCCTACTATCTCTGTATTTAAAAAAATTATTTAGAGACCACTTGTAGTACACTATGGGTTCAAATGTACTTTAAGTAGTATCTAAATACATATTAAAAGCACATTTTAGTTCATATTTCATGCTGTCTCAAAATAGCACAGTTGAGTACACTTAGATGTTCTTAAGATTATTTTAAGTACAAAATTAGTATGCGAAAATAGAGCACTTTAAGTACACTATAGAGATGTACTTTTTTTTCACCTGGGGCGTCATTATCAGCTCAACTAAACACTGGGAAATAGGCATTTTAAATACAACAGTATGTTTCAAAGTGACATTATATACATAAAATTGCCTATATTGGAGGACTGGATGAAAACAAACTCATTTAATATCACAAAAGAGTTTTTCTTTGGACTCTGAACATCTTAAATAGATGACTTTCAAGTCAAGTCACCTTTGATAACAGGAAAATTATGCATTTCAGTTGAAGTCAGTTCAGTGTTGATTCAGTTTCGTTGTAAAGATAATACATTTTAAAATTTATGAAGCAGATCTACAAAAAAATTTCATTTTCACTTTCAATGAATATTTGTACATAGTGTAAAAAGCTACACAATCGGGGAAATGCATTTGGAATAACGGTAGCACTTTATTTTACAGTCCTGTTCCTCATGTACTTACAATGTACTTATGATTAGTAATTGTAATAACTGGGTAATTACTAGGTACTAACCCTGAACCTACCCCTAAACCTAACCTTAACCAATGTACCTTATATTACCCAGTACTTTCTTAGGTAAGTAAACTGTAAGTATATGTAAGTGCACGTAAAGTGCAACCGAAATAACATCAGATTCAGATTCAGATTTTTAATGTTTTTAAAAGAAGTTTCGTCTGCTCACCAAGGCTACATTTATTTAATTAAAAATACAGTAAAAACAGTAATATTGTGAAATATTATTACAATTTAAAATAACTTTTCTATTTGAATATATTTCACAAAGTAATTTATTCCTGTGATGCAAAGCTGAATTTTCAGCATCATTACTCCAGTCTCCAGTGTCACATGATCCTTCAGAAATCATTCTAATATGCTGATCTGCTGCTCAAGAAACATTTAATGTGTACAATTGTACAAAATATTTGTGTACAATATTTTTTTTCAGGATTATTTGATGAATAGAAAGTATAAAAGAACAGTGTTTATCTGAAATCTAATCTTTTGTAACATTATAAATGTCTTTACTGCCACTTTTGATTGATTTAATGCATCCTTGCTGAATAAAAGTATTCATTTCTTTAATTTCTTTTCAAAAAAATTAAAATAAAAATTCTTACTGACCCCAAACTTTTGAACGGTAGTGTATAATGCTACAGAAGCTTTGTATTTCAGATAAATGCTGTTCTTTTGAACTTTCTATTCATCAAGGAATCCTGAAAAAAAAAGTACACAACTGTTTTCAACATTGAAAATAATCATAAATGTTTATTGAGCAGCAAATCAGCATATTAGAATGATTTCTGAAGGATCATGTGACACTGAAGACTGGAGTAACGATGCTGAAAATTCAGCTTTGCATCACAGGAATAAATTACTTTGTCAAATATATTTAAATAGTACACAGTTATTTTAAATTGTAATAATATTTCACAATATTACTGTTTTTTACTGTATTTTTAATTAAATAAATGTAGCCTTGGTGAGCAGACGAAACTTCTTTTAAAAACTTTAAAAATCTTAGTGGTTCCAAACTTTTGGACTGTACTGTACATTTATTTTTACATTAAATTAAAGTAAAATAAAAAGAAATGTACAATATTTTTAAATGTATAGATATTTTAATCTAAATGATTTACCAAAAAGTGGTCCAATTTCTCCAACCTCACTGTACTAAATTCATATACTGTATTTTAAATCTTGATAATCATGAACAAAGACACAGCCAAGAGTAATTTCTTTCTAAAAAATAGACTTTATTTCAAATTATTAAACAACAAAAAGGGGCAGCATAAAGGAACACCACAAGTTTGAAAGTGACAAAATGCAAGGACATTTATATACAACGTGGGCTAAATGTTGTGAAATAGTTTCCTCAATACTAAAAGCTTAATGCTATGTTGACCTTCACATGGAGACCTTTGAATCTGACATTTAAACCTTCATTCTGCCCATATGTATAAGGTGTTTTTGAGCTGTAGTAATTGTAGATATATGGTAATTGTGGTTATACAGCAGGTTTAGGTGGGGGCAGTCAGAGAGATCAGGGTTAGACCTGTCTCAGCAGATTCAACCTATGTTTGGGCTTATAAAAGAGGAGACATTTAACACTGAGGTTCTATATAGCAACAGACAATCAGACAAGCAGTCTGAACAAAACAATAGCACCTAAACTCTTTAGCCCAAAATACTTTTCTGAAAAATTCACCTAATGCTACTAATGCATTGCACTTGAGGTCTTAACACATTCACAATCAGATCAAGTAAGCTGCAAGTGCTAAAGCAAAGTTTACGTGGTTTGTGTACCTTTCAACTGCCCTAGTTTGTAAATTATATTTCAGCTCATAAACTACAAGTCCTCAGTGTAGAATTGTGAACTTGAAAGGATTTCAGAAATCTATCCCACAACACAACTATCAAACACCAGAAGAACTGTGTCAAGTGCTTTTACGTCATTTCAGAAGAATTTTTTTAATTTTTTTATATATTTTCTTTTATAGAAAAAGAAAGTCGTAAAGAAGAAAATAAGTTAGTTGGTTTATATACACAGGAAAAAACTGCCAGGGAAACACTAAAAAGGAAATATTATTCCTTAATTTTAAAGTCCAACAGTAATGGTCACTGAACAGCACAGAGTCTGGCTTTAAAGACAGTTCAGACTGTCTGAAAATAATCTGTTGACTTTGATATGCTCTCACACTCACTCACTCACTCACTCACTCATGTATTTACACATCTGTACACACTCACACAAACTAGCAACCAGAACGAGTCTTCGTGAAGGTCTGTGGCTGCGGCAGAAGCATTTTCTTGATGCTAAAATGTCCGCATTGTCCGATCAGACGAGGTCCTGTGTTTTTACATGTGGAAAAGAGGTCTGGTTTAGGTGACAAGACCCGGACAGCCATGTGCTTTTGAGTGTGAAGGATCTTCACTGCTATTGGCCGGAGGCACGGTGACATCATTGGTTTCTGATTCCCCCATGTGCAGATCTGGTGGATCCTCCTCTGTCAGGGTTTCACTGACCTCTTCACAGCTGACACACGCCTGCAAATAAACACTTATTAGTCTACATGGAGTGCGCAACTCTTTTTATTCTCTATTCTACCATTAAAAAATGTAGCGCTTGATTTTATCTATCTGGAATTGACTAGATAGTGAAATGTGGTAAAAGTTATTACTTTTTGATGAAAGTTACAATGACATATCTAAAAATAATTTAACAAAATTCTATTTCACATAACATTTGACCACTGTAATATATACAGTGGGTACGGAAAGTATTCAGACCCCCTTAAATTGTTCACTCTTTGTTATATTGCAGCCATTTGCTAAAATCATTTAAGTTAATTTTTTTTCCTCATTAATGTACACACAGCACCCCATATTGACAGAAAAACACAGAATTGTTGACATTTTTGCAGATTTATTAAAAAAGAAAAACTGTGTGTACATTAATAAGGAAAAAAAAAGAACTTAAATGATTTTAGCAAATGGCTGCAATATAACAAAGAGTGAAAAATGTAAGGGGGTCTGAATACTTTCCGTACCCACTGTATATATATATATATATATATATATATACACACTATTGTTCAAAACATTGGGGTCAATAAGAAATTAATACTTTTATCCATCAGCAAGGATGCATTAAATTGATCAAAAGTTACACTAAAGCTATTTATGTCACAAAAAATATATTTTAATTGCATTTCTATTTCAAAGAATCCTTAAAAAATGTATCAGTTTCCACAAAAAAAATTAAGCAGCACAACTTTTCTCAACATTGATAGTAAAAATAAATATTTGTTGAGCAGCAAACCAGTAAAAAAGAATGATTTCTGAAGGATCGTGTGACACTGAAGACACTAAAAATTCCTCTTGCATCACAGGAATAAATTATTTTTTAAAAATGTGTTAAAATAGAAAATTGTTATTATATATTGTAATATTGTTTTACTGTATTTTTGATCAAATAAATGCAGCCTTGGTGAGCATAAAAGACTTTCAAAAACATTAAAAAAAATTCTTCCTGACCCCAAACTTTTGAATTGTAGTATATATCATCCATGCATCATAATAGGACATCATTTATGCATTAAAAACTGACCTCAGTACATATTGGATAAAATATCAATGTATACAGACCTTGACGTCGATGGCTTTGGGCAGTCCGCCTCTTCTCATCCAGGGATGCACTTCTGCCAGCTCTCTCTTCTGATCTTCTGTAAAGCGTGGCTGACTTTTCTGCATCTGCCGCAACTTCTCCCTGTCCTCCCTCAAAACCTTCTGGATGTCACTGCAAAAGAGAAGAATTTGTTTGTGATTAAATGCCATGCCGGCTTCCATGGATATTTTCATGGCAAAAAACCAATACAATAAAAGATTAAAACCTATCCACCTATTTCTAATGTATCCAGCGTTTTAGATTATGGGAGGCACTTCCAGTTTGGGAAAGTTTCACTCAAAAAGACTGAACAAATCATTTCAAATCATAAGGATGTGCTACAAATAATCCTTATCTGTCAGCTTGAATGAATGAGCTGTAAAATCTCCTTCATTTTTTATTTTCAGACAGCAGGAGAATAACTATTTCTATTTCTTCTTTCTCCGCCCACTCACCGAGATGGTAACTGGTATGACATCATAACATCTTCGTCTACGTTAGCCATGAGCAGCCACGGTGGGTCCTGCAGTACATACTTGATCAGGTTCTCACTCCTATCCAGTGCCAGCGCAACAGAGCCTTGCCCCTTGGCCTTACGGGACTTCTGGGAGGAATCCACGCTGCCAAAGTAGTTTCTGCTGTTGTTGCTTGTGTTGCTGCTTCCTGAGGAAGAAAAAATAAAAGGGGTGGTGAGAGAAGCGGACCTTTTAAAAACTACAGTTTTCTAATGGAAAGTCTGTACTGGATAAACCAAACATAATACAAAATAATTTAGAGGAAGTGGGAAAAATCTTTTTGGTTTATTTTGATTATTGTGGGTTTAGATGAGATTATAAGATTTTTCCTCTTTTAGGATTGCTTTCATGCGCTTTCATGTCATTTATTCCTGTGATGGCAACTTTAGATCAATTCAATTCATCCTTGCTGAATAAAAGTATTTTCTTTTTAAAAGAATCTTAGTGACCCCAAAACTTTGAACAGTAATGTATATCAATGTGCAATGTATTAAGGTGTGTGTTCAACAGCATATTAGTTTTTGCTGCAGCATCAAAATTGGTATAAACAAAATCATTATTTTTTTTTTTTTATATGGCATAGTGACAACCCTGCACTACAATCTGCACGCTACAAAGGACACTTCAGATCAGGAATTAACAGGACATGTGTCATTTCAGATCTATAAACTATAAACTCCAATTCTCACCAGTTCTACTGGCAGATCCGCCACTGGCAGACGTTCTACAGCCGTTAGAACCAGAGCCCATGGAGCCTGAGGTGGCAGAGCCGGTGCCGGAGCGCGAGTCCTCTGCGAGAATGTCCAGCAGGTCACTAGATGATGAGAACTCATCGCTATGTTGACCATCGACAGGTGATTCTTCATCCTAGAAAAACAACAAAAATAGAGTATAACATTAACATTAATTTTACAGATTTCTACACAATGTTATGTAAAGCATCTAAAGTTTGCTAAATGCACTAATTGCACATGTAAGCACCATGGCAACTCTTCACTATTCATACACCCATAATAGTAACTGCATAGTTCTTTAATTGCTAATTTATATCCCCGCATACCAGTTGTATACAAAACTTACATACTTAAAGGGTTAGTTCACCCCAAAATGAAAATTCTGTCATTAATTACTCACCCTCATGTCATTCCAAAACCGTAAGACCTTCGTTCATCTTCAGAAAACAAATGAAGAAAGTTTTTGATGACAGAATGCTGTCAGATTTCCTTCCATTGACTGCCTTCACAACTGAGATTTTAACACTTCAAAGTTCATAAAGAGATCAGAAAACTAATCCATGTGAATTGAGTGGTTTAGTCCAAATTTTCTTAAGAGACACGATCACTTTTAATGATGAACAGGTTTAATTTAGGCTTTTACTCGTAAGTAAACATTGATCAGTAAACATAAACAGAAGCTCAACCTAACTTGAATAACGCAACTTTATGAACTTTTTGGAGGGTCTTAGTTGTGAAAGCAGTCAATGGACAGCGTTCTGTCATCAAAAAGATTTTCATTTGTCTTCCGAAGATGAACGAAAGTCTTGTGGGTTTGTAACGTCAAGAGGGTGAGTAATTAATGACAGAATTTTCATTTTGGGGTGAACTAACCCTTTAAGGATCTAAATGTCCAAGAATGACCACTAGGCTCAATATGAAGAAAGCAAATTTTATGCTGCATGGTTTGTTTCATTAAAGGAAAATAGAGATGGTATTTTTTAATTTATTATTAAATAATTAATTATTTATTTATTTTTATTACAGAAGCACTTGGGCGTGACATACTGTTGGGAGATCCTAAATAATTGTGCATGCTTTAAAGCCTAATGTGCAGAATACAAACTTACTGACTGCATATTATTTTTTTAAATACAGATATTAATTTTGCAGTAATAACCATGCAATAATTTTGCATGCTTTAAGCCTAATGTGACTCCAACATGATGCAAGGATTGAAAGTTTAGGTCTTGCTGAAAAGTAAATACTGCCACCTGTTGGTCAATCCAAAGTGTTGCATTTGAGGGTTTTTTTTTTGTGTGTGTTGTTTGAATGAAAGACATAATGAAGAAGTGAGAGTAAGAAAATAATTTGATAAGAGCACCATGGTATTACCATATACAAAAATGTGAGAAAAAGGGTCCCAACCTGTAGCATATCTTTGTCAGTTTTGGTTTGCCCGATTGCACTCCCTGCTTTCTCCACACTACTGCTGCAGTTGCCCTGCGGTACAACAGATGGCACCATGCTCTCCTGCCGCTCAGCAGAGCGTTGGGTCTCCTCTAACTGCAGCAGGTTGAGCTGCAAAGGCGAGCTGCAGCGTGACTGGAACAAAGGCGGGGAGGGTGGGCTGCTTCCTCCCATGGACTGTGGGGTGGGAGTTCGCAACAGCTCCCCCCTCAGCTCAGGGTCGGGTTGTTTTGGGGGTTCCTCAGGGCTAGCAAACTGGAATGACTGTGGCTGAAAAGAAGCCTGTGGGGTAAAGGGGTTCTGGGAGGTGAACTGGGTCTGTATGGTAAAGGTCGACTGCGGAGGGAATGTTGCCTGTGTGGTGAAACTAGGCTGAGGTTGAAAGGAAGGCTGCGCAGGGAAACTTCCCTCCTTGGGGTAGAATGGCTGCCGGGGAGGGCTGCCCATCTGTGGGAACATGTAATTGGGCAGTACAAGCGCCACCATGGGGGTGACCAGAGGAGCAGAGTATGGCGTCTGGATGGGCTGCATCGGGATGCGTGGATCTTGGCTGCACTGAGTCTCCCCGAAGCCTGGCATCTGAGCATCCACCCTGGGCTGCATGCCGCCGGCTCCTGGGTACATCTGCAGTGGGTACGCAGGCATCACAGCTGGATAGGCGATGGGGAAGGTGGATTGGGATGTGTCCGAGAGAGACCAGGATGTCTGGTTGAGGCCCTGTAACTGAGGTCTGGGTGTCGGCCTACGGCCTGAAGGAGTGCTGTCAGAGGACTCATTTGGCTTGATCCGCTTGGACTTGGTCTTCTTGTTGCGACCCCGGCGGGTTCCGGTGGTCTCCGGTGCACCGCCACCATCTTGCTTACATGAGCGAGCAGCAGGAACAGCTGGAGAGAAAGACAGGATGCTGTTATCGACTTAAAATAGATTTTGACTTTTTTTTGCTTGACAGTTAATTTAATAAACATAGCTACGGAAAAAGTGGTTCTTTATGTGAACATTATGGACTTCATGTAGTAAGGAACAAAACTCTAGGGATACAAGGTTTGGGGAAATATCTAAATACCAAATTTTCTGATAAAAATTGCAATTACATTTTTGAAATTACAAAACAGTTTTAGGTTTGCTTTGCTTGTTTTGAAGGCTGCACAATTCTGGTAAAATTTAGGGATTATATGTCAATATAACTATAAAATAATAATAAAATAATTATAATAATGTCAAGTAACCTTTATCTATATATAGCACTTTTTACAATACAGACTGTTTCAAAGCAGCTTTGCAGTAATAACAGGAAAATGATCCATTTCGGCTGTTGTTCAGCTAAAGTCAGTTCAGTGTTGATTCAGTTCCGTTGTAAAAATCATCAGTTATTAAATTAGTTAATTTCATCTACAAAGTAGTTCTGCAAAACCATGATGTCCAGCTCAGTTCAGTTCTCATTCAAGTGTCAGTTCAGTCAGATCAATAATATTGTTGAATATTAAAGGATTAGTTTACCCAAAAATAATGTCATTAATTACTCACCCTCATGTCGTTCCACACCCGTAAGACCTTCATTCATCTTCGGAACACAAATTAAGATATTTTTGATGAAATCTGATGTCTCAGTGGGGCCTGCATTGCCAGCAATGCCACCGAACTTCTCAAGATCCAGAAAGGTACTCAAAACATATTTAAAACAGTTAATGTGAGTACAGTGGCTCTACCTTAAAATTATAAAGCGACGAGAATACTTTTTGTGCACCCAAAAAACAAAATAACGACTTTTCAACAATATCTAGTGATGGCTGATTTCAAAGCACTGCTTCGAATCTTGTGGTTTGGATCACGTGTCAAACTGCGAAACTGCTGAAATCATATGACTTTGGCGCTCCGAATCACTGATTCGAAACAAAAGATTAGAAGCAGTGTTTTGAAATCGGCCATCACTAGATATTGTTAAAAAGTCGCTATTTCGTTTTTTGGCGCACAAAAAGTATTCTCGTCACTTTATAATATTACGGTAGAGCCACTGTACTTACATGAACTGTTTTAAATATGTTTTGAGTACCTTTCTGGATCTTGAGAAGTTTGGTGGCATTGCTGGTAATGCAGGCCTCACTGAGCCACCGGATTTCATCAAAAATAACTTAATTTGTGTTCCGAAGATGAACGAAGGTGTTATGGGTGTAGAACAACATGAGGGTGAGTAATTAATGACAGAATATTCATTTTGGGTGAACTAACGCTTTAAGTGTCCCCAACTACGCAAGCCAGAGGCAACTAATGTACTAATAACAGTAAATTATATATAATTACATGCAACTAACCAAATCCTAATCCTAACTGGTAGCACTTTATTTTACAGTCCTGTTCCCCATGTACATACAATGTACTTATTAATTGCAAATAACTGTGTAATAACTAAGTACTAACCCTGAACCTACACCTAAACCTAACCCATGTAGTTACCTTATATTACCCAGTACTTTAATAGGCAACTACAATAATAATAATAATAATAATAATAAGTAACCATAATAATAATAATAATATATTTTTTTTATTACTAAATAAAAATATTAAACAAAAGTGTAATATTTTACTATAAAAAAAACCTGAGTATTAAATAAAAAAAATTCATTGCTGTCTTAATTTCTTCATTTTCAAATGTTAAACCATCAAGCATTCATTTTGGTAGAGAAACACAGAAAGCACTTAAAATTCTCATTTTTTTTTGCCAACAGCTGGATATTAAGTTCTTCTCATTACAAGAGTGGGAAGACTGACTGCACAAATAAGCAACTCAAACTCAGAGCAGAACAGAGCTGCTTTGAAACACTTAAATACACAGGATCACAAGCTGCTCGCATTTGAAAGAACCCAGTGCTGTGCTTTAGGGCTGCGACAATAAATCAATGCATCTCGATTTGTGAATTGATTCGGAGATTTTCCGAATACATCGCAATCCTCTCTCGAATCTATTCTAAGCTTAGTTTTTAACAGCAGATGGCGCTCTAGACTAGTTTTTAACTGCACGCTCAAATGCTCACGAAGAAGAGCACTCATGCTTCAGGCTGAGTCGGAGAATGTACTTGCACCTCAGAATGCTTTTATGACTTGAGATGAATATAAACAGCCCACTGCACATACCCTTGTAATTTGCTTAAACACTTTCAAACTTTATGAATGATTATTTTATAGAAGGTTTCAGTGGCGTGTGTAAAGAATTGAAAGCATTCAAGCCAGAGTATGGCTGTTTCTAAAGCATGCAGTGTCATCTGCTGTTGAAAACTAAGCTCAGAAAGGATCCAGATTTTCGATGCATTGATTTATTGTCCCAGCCCTACTGTGCTTCACATGAAACAGTGCATATATTTATTTAATCAAATCTTTATTTATATTTATTTAATTAATAACACCAATAATAATTTTGTTTTTATTTTTGATTTATCGTGCAGCCTTTAAAAAATTCTCTATTCTGATGTTATACACTTAATTCCACAAGCAGCAAATGGAAGATTTCTGTGTACACAAGAACATTCAGCCACAGGTTTAGACTATTAAATCCTTCCTTACCCTCAGATGCAACTTGTCCTTTCTGTCTCTCCAGATACAAGGAGCAGTCGGCTTTGAAAGCATGCACACCTCGCAGCTCTCTAAAGCGGCTGAGGAACGCCTGCTCTTCCTTCTGGGTATGTGCCGCCAGAACATGCTTGGTCAGGCCCAGTTTCTTGTAAGCCTCTCGCTCTGGATTGTGCGGTGAGAGTGCAGCCGGAGGGACAGCGAGACCCTGACCTTCAGTTCCTTCAGCGCTGGGCACGTCTTCAATGATCTCTACAAAAGAACAAAAAAAGACGTTTAACTCAACAATGAGTGCAGTGCTCTCTCACAGGTGACAGGACCAGCACTTGTTTAAGAGCTGCATCAAAGACTTCTCATGTGTATCTCATGCATGATGGGATGGGAACCAGGGGAAAATGCAGGCAGGATGCACCAATTTTTGGAGTCCAGCATGGCTGATTTGCATCTTTATTTTACTCATCAATTCAATCAAATGTCTTTGCAATCAATTTTTTGTCCCCATGTTGTGGTAAGATTTTACTAACTTTGCAAGTGAAGTTTGGTAGAGAATTCTTGCTTTGGAGAGATGTGTCTTGTTGAGGATACGACTAAAACAAAAAAGGTGTTTTACCAAGGAACAGAGAAATCACACACAGCTCTAATACAGATAAACGTATCCAAAACCTAGTGAGCTGCAGACATCCAGGCAGCTCACTCGTTTTTGGAAGAGAAACATTATTTATAAGAACAGATAGACAGGGAAGACAGGCCAGACAGACAGACAGGCTAGACAGATGGACAGACAGACAGACAGGCTAGACAGATGGACAGACAGACAGGCCAGACAGACAGACAGGAATAAATCAATTTACCTTTCTTGTCTCCCACGTGTACAATCGTGCTGCTGTAGCTGCACTGGCTGGTAATGGACACAACACTTTCAGGTTTACTGGGCAACGGGAGTGGGGTCAGAGATGGAGTCACTACACCAGAGCCTGGAGGCTTCTTAGAGACGTCTAATGACGAAAGTCCTGGTTGGTCCTTTAGATGGCCTGTTGCTAAATACAGAGAAAATGCAGAATAAACAGAAGGTTAACGGTCACTCAACAACCCTCATATATATACAGAATTAACACCAAAGAAGGCCTGTTAACGCACTGTATATTCATTTAACATTTGTTATTATTGTAAATGTGTTTTTAAGCTTTGCAAACTTTAACATTTGGTTTTGCGTGATGGTCGGAACATTCCAAAATTGCAAATTCTGCTGATTTAAATATGTTACCAGAGTAATGATATCAGTTTTGTTGGAACTGTCTGATACATTCAAAATCCCTTTGTTACATAACATAGCAGTATAAAATTCAGATATTATTGCAAAATTAAAAAGCAAATACATTTACTTTTGTAAATTGTACTTTTTAAGTATTTATAATTAAAAATTAAAATAAATTAAATAAAGAATAAATTATTGGTTTTGGACATNTTTGGACATCATGGTTTTGCAATTCAATACAATTATAAAAAAAAATACAATAAATGAATATTTAAAAATTACATTTAGATTTTTTTAAATTTATTTTTGGGTTAACTATTTCTTTAAAATCTCACAGCTCATGGTAGGTCTGTTTTAAACGTTTTATATGCTATTGTTAAAATTCTCTCTGGAGAAAATAACCTGCTCTTTAAGCAAACTGGACCTTTCCATTACCTTCAGACACTTGCATGGAGCTCTCCACACCTCTCTGCTTGTCCTCGTCTGAGGATGTTGTGTTTGAGGAGGATTGGCACTTTCTCTTCACTGTTATTGGCACATTACAGCTCTCCAAATATCTGATGGAGAAAGAAAGACATCATCAATGCAAACAAGGTTTACAAATGACTAACCAGGATGAATGTAAAATAAAAGCATGTCTGATCTGCACTGTTTTGTTTTTATTACATTGTTTTGTACATTAAGTCTCTAAAATAATTAGTTTACTGTGGTTTACGTGTTCAACACAAGTGTAGTAATCCTATTACTTTTTTCTAATCTCTTTGAAACCCCTCATTGAAAATAAAGGTCCTCGATTACGAAACAGGAGACAGAAGGCCTATTTACACGAAGAAGGACAAATCGTCATTGAAAATCTCAGGTGTATATTTGTAGTAAATATTCGACTTCAACCTTCATGAGGGAATTTTTTAAACTATATAAAACACAACAGCCAAATGCATTAAAATGGAGCTTGATGTATTTTTGTATCACTTTCCATCTATCTTTTTTAGGCTTTTTGGTTAAACTATTATGCATTATATTATGCATTAGCATTATGCTGATGTGCTAATGAGATTCCACATCCTGCAAAACGTAAATGTTCTCTGCCGACCTATGTAAAAAAGTTCTCATTTTTCTTCATTGCATGCTTAATTCAGTTGTTCATACTCTCTTTCCACCATAGGATCAATATCTCAATTAAATTTGGCTAAGTGAGTCAAGAACATGTCCCATCAGTTCTCACAGTGCCATGATTTTACACCTTTGTACCTGATTACGCTGTCCAGGCAACTAATCTGCTGATAGGAGTAGACGGTCTGGTCTTTGAAGGCCAGCTCCTCTTGCCCAGTGGCACGCTGCTCCTCAGTAGACTCTCTCCAGGTGGCGAGACACGCTGAGTCTTTGGGTCGAACCACTGGACTTTTCTGTACAAACTCTGCAGGGAAGAATGTAGGGTTTTCAGAAGGCCTGCACATTTAATTAAAGTCGATTTCAAATCAAAATTGCTCTATGGCCTAGTGTGATTATTAACGATTGCAATTTAATTAAACAAAGTTTATATTATATTAAAGAGAATAAATGAAATAATATATGCTTGCATTCAAAATGTGGGGTCAGTAAGATTTATTAAATGTTTTTGAAAGAAGTCTCTGCTCACCAAGTACAGTAAAAACAAGATTACTGTGAAATATTATTACAACTTAAAATAACGGTTTTCTATTTTAATATATATTAAAATGTAATTTATTCCTGTGATGTCAAAGCTGAATTTTCAGCATCATTACTCACTACACAGTCTTCAGTGTCACATGATCCTTCAGAAATCATTCTAATGTGCCGATTTGCTTGAAAACAGTTGTTGCTTAATATTTTTGTGGACACGTGATACACGTCTTTTCAGAATTCTATAATTAATAGAACTCTTCAAAAGAACAGTATTTAAATGAAATAAAAATGCATGTTTGCTGAATAAAATCATTAATTTCTTCTTCAAAAAAACAAAACAAACAAAAAAACCTTACTGACCCCAAACTTTTAAATGGTAGTACATTTAAACAATGTAAATAAATAATATATAAAATAAATAATATATTATATTAAAATCATTAACATGCATGTGACAACAAATGTAAGATGTTTTTCACTCATTTTTGNTTTTTCCTCATTTTTAGGTCAACTGAAAAAAAGATTATTTTACAGTAGATAAAAAAGGATTTTAACATACAGTATGCTATTTCAAAGTGATTTGACGCATTTTTGTTCCACAGTTCAAATCACAATTGCAATAATTGTTGATACCATATAGTGGAGCCACAGTTTTCAGACACATTTCTGTTGCACACAAAAAAATACACAGACTTTGATGACATGAGGGTGCACTGATGACAGATGAGGGACACAGATGGTGGTGGATATTGGTACATACTTGAAGGGCTCTTCTTCAACTGCTGCTCTTGGTTTTTCTGCATGTGAACTCCTTTGCAAATCTCCTGAAAGCTCCTCTGAGAAAACACAGACATACAAACATAAATAAATCCACCAGAGCCCCTTTTGGTTCTCATTGCATGAATAAAAAAAAGCGATGGCTAAATGCCATTGGGTGACTGTGAAACATTTCACTTCTAAAAACAGCTCGCCTGAAAAAAAAAAAAGGTTGAGAACCACTAGAATTTATCATGTGACTCACCGGCTTGGCTCTATTGCCATCCTCTTCCTCTTGTCGCTGACGTGTTCCATTACCGTTACTTTCACTAGACGACGCCACACTCATAAGCTGATCGTTACTGCCCAGACTCCCATAGCCACTAGAGCCATTGTTGTGCACCGGCTACAACACACAAAAAACATATTTAACCAGTGACTTTCATTGCTCTCATTCTAAAGGCTGGAATACGCAAAATGAGGAGATTTTAAAACCCTTGCCATCATAAATTTGTCAAATTTGTAGATACTACTGGGCATCATACACTAAACAACCGAGGATCACACACTACCACACACTTTCTAGTCGCTCCGAACACAAATAACTCACACAGAAACATACATATCTTATAAAACTCTTTGTTTCCCAGTCTGTTAAACTGTCTGTTACACAGTCTGGATGTTAAAACGCTCATATTTCAATTGAATCAATTAATCTGCCTCTTTTAACTGTGAATGTGTTTCCGCACCTGCACCAGGAGTCGGTGAATTTGCTCAGTGATTTCCTGGATGTCTGAGTCGATGGATTTGCCCTCAGCTGTGGCCGGAGCTGCAAACACATCTTCATTCACTGGACCCCTGATAGTATGGAAGAAAAATACAGTTACAATACTGTTCAAAAGTTTGGGGTCGGCAAGATATTTGAATGTTTTAGAAAGAAGTCTCTTATGCTCACCAAGGTTGCATTTATTTGATAAAAAATATTGTAAAATTATATTATTAAATGTTTTCTATCTGAATATTATTTAAAACATAATTTATTCTTGTTATGTCAAAGCTGAATTTTCAGCATCATTACTCCAGTCTTCAGTGTCACATGATCCTTCAGAAATCATTCTAATATGCTGATCTGCTGCTCAAGAAATATTTCTTATTATTATCAATATTAAAAACAGTTGTGCTGCTTAATTTTACTTAATTTTAGCATACTGTGATGAATAGAAAAAAAATAGCATTTATTTGAAATAGAAATCTTAAATTGTCTTTACTCTAACTTTTAATCAATTTAATGCATCTTTGCTGAACTAAAGTATTAATTTCTTTCCCCCAAAAAAATCTTACTAACCACAAACCTTTGAACAGTAGTTTATATATCTGCAATTACAACTAGCTTTGCACATTTTCTTAACAAAGTGATACAATATGTACAATATGTATAATATATATAATCCGGTTCCTTAAATTTCAGCAAATACGTTTTTTTTTTTGTTTTTTTTAAAAACAAATATTAAAGGTATAGTTCACCCAAAAATGAAAATTGTCATGACTTGCTCTAAAGTCGTTCCAAACATGTATGACTTTCTTTCTTCTATTGAACACAAAACACATTCCCTCATGCACCCTGCAAACTCACATGCGAACTTTGTGTCTGCCGATGACGAAAGACACTTTGCGGCTCCAAGGATTGACAAAGCTGGACCAACTGGTGTCTATGGTGATGTACTCTCCATTACGAGCACAGAAGCGGATCGAGTGATCAAACGGCTGGCCAGCATACTGCAGGACTGATGAGACATATAAAGAAAGAAGATTTTATTTGCAAATAAGATATTTAAAGGTACACTTTGTAACTTTTTTTTGTTCAAAATTTACAAACATTATATTATGAGCAAGTACATCATCAATCCATCCTCCAAACTGTGTTTTGTCTTATCCTGAATCACTAAAATGCCTATAATAATTGATTATATTCTGATTATTTTAGACCAAGCGGGACGACAACCCGCTGCAAAGTAGCCCAGTATCTGCGAGAACTTTCTTACACAAGACACATGCAGTTCTGCTTATTAACCACTAGGGCGCCAAAAAGTTGCAGTGTAAATTTAAAATCCATTTTGCTTATGAACAAATGGATCTGCCCCAATTTGTTCCAAAAAATTGGATTAAGAAGCGATAGGAGAAAGTACTGTCCAATAAAAATACAATCACCTTCAATGAACTAAAAGGGGCTATTTTTTTATTTTATTTTATGACTTTAAAGGCTGTCTCAGCCTTTTTCTTGTAAAAAAAAAAAGAAAAAGAAAAAGAAAAAAAAGCACTCACTCTTCCTGTGGATGTTGAGCATGCTTGATCGATCACTGGGATGCAGGTGCAGAAGGACAGGTGTGCCAATCAAATCCTGTGGTAGATATCCTAGTAATGGAACAGCCCTACAGAAAAAAAAAACCCATCACATAACCAATTCTGATTAGTCTGCACAACAACAGCTATTGCCTTTAATATGCATGAATATGAGAAATGGAAAAAAGCAGGTGTGCAGGTACAGCTGTAGTGTGAAACACCCAGTGCTTAAATTTCCAGCTAATCTTCATCTAGTTCGTCAACAGTGAAGCATTAACACCCGTACCTCTCATCCACATCCTGAAAAACACAGCTGTGTGTGTGTGTTGTGGTGAAGATTCGTTTGTCCGTGGGGATCCTGGGAGCTGAGGAATCAAAATGAAAGTTTTTGACAATGTTTTACATGAAAAAGTACATTTCAGTGTATATATACTGAGGAAGCTACTTTTCAAGTAAACTTTTCAAGCTGAAAGCTCCTCAGAATTTGAACAAGTTAAACTATAGTCAACCTTTTTGGAAAGTAGTTAAATATGCAACAAGTTACTAACAAAACAGCTGGCTATACCGTATAGAGTTCTATCTATTTGATTAAACACTATTGTTCAAATTAATCGATTTGCTCAGTCTTCTCAATTCTACTTGAGGGAACACAATCTAGGAGAGTGCATGATTATTAGATTCTAAGCCTGGATGTGTAGTATAATAGGATATTAATAAAAATGCACCACTGCTTACTTGAAAAAATATGTTCTACATAAGAAGAACAAGTAAAAGAACTCACCTTCATAGCCAGAGTGCACTCTCTCGGCCAGCAGGAGGCAGCAAAACTGATCTTCAGAGTGCTCCGTATCCTGCACCTTCATCAGATAAGGAGTCATTCTGAAGGGATAGTACTGAAGATCTCCTTCACACTCTTTACCACCACTGGAGAAGAGGACAAGAGAGAGTTTCGCACACTTTCAACAAAATCCTAAGGCCAGATTTACTAAATGGAGCAAATCAGCATGAGACTACAATCCCATAAAAGCGCTGATGGGTGTGGAAAGTTCTGCAGGTGATCTACTGACAACGTGCAAATGAATCATTAATCGCAGCCATGTCATTCGCAAAAAAAAAAAAAATCTGTGTTAAATTGTGGTCCAAATTAAAGTAAATTGACTATCGCAAATAACGCGATAACGCCAAAAGAGGGTTTGACCTGATGCAAGCTGTTAGTAAATCTGCCCTATAGTGAGCTTTTCCTTCCCCTTTCCATTCCAAAAATTTACATTTTGTAAAGCAACTCATACGTAGCCACATTTTATGTCTACAGAACAAATTTCAAGCATTTAAGCATAAACCTTTAGATTGAAGTATAAAATTCTGTAAATTTTGTCCAAACATTTGACTGGTTTGACTTTTTAACTTTTTAATTGTTTAGGATCTAAGGTAGAGGTGAAGAAAGAATTGAGAAGTTAAGGAAATCCTGGTAAAACCTTACAATAAAGTCCCATTAGTTAATGTTAGTTAATGCATTAATTAATAACAACAAACAATGCACAATACATTTGATACAGTATTTATTCATCTTTGTTAATGTTAGTAAATTAAAATACAACTGTTCATTGTTAGTTCATGTTAGCTCACGTCCATTATTAAAATCAAAAGTTGTATCTGTTTATATTATTTAATCTATTAGTAAATGCTAAATTAAACCCTGTTCTACCACCCAAGTGCTCAATCCCAAGTTTCATTAGTAATTCACTTCACTATGTTGCTTAACAGTTGTTTACTGACTGCAGTCTAATTCACGGTAATGTCAAACGCACTAGTAATCAATCTTCCTATTTACAGGGACAAAAGTTCACCAGAATTCATTTCCACAGACTGATCCAAAAAGGAAAATCTATGAATAAAATCATGCTGAGCAGATGGTGTACAGGATGCAGTCAGTATAAATTTACTTCTAACACACACACAAACTCACCTAATACGACAGAAGAAGGATTTCTCCTGCATGCAGTCTGACGGTGACGACTCTTTAAGGAGCAAAAACAAGAATGACATGAGTTCTGGTTTAATTCAACAGCGTGTTGTGTTTCATTTACATTTACATTTATGCATTTGGCAGACGCTTTTATCCAAAGCGACTTACATTGCATTATACTATACATTTGTATCTGAGTATGTGCAATCCCTGGGATCGAACCCATGACCTTGGCATTGCTAGTGCCATGCTCTAACCACTGAGCTACAGGAAAGCTTCAGAGGTGACCAGATCAGCTGTCGACTTAAACTAATACCAGTTGCGGCATCATGCATGCAAGGACCACAAAGAAGACTCATTAATTAACACTGGTTTTGTTAATGAATAAGAAACAGAAAGTCTTTTGAGCCATTTGGGCCTGTGTTTTGTCTATTGCTAATTTCATCTAAATGTTTATTTCACCGTTGACTGGAAGTCAGTAAAACAAAACAATGTTTAAACAAAATAGTTTGAGTCAACTGGTCCTTCTCTGAGAATTTCCTTGTCCTGTCAGAGGACTGTACTGTATACGCAGTGTGGAAAATGGGACAGATTAACCTGTGGTGTGGACCAAGTCTATTTGACGTCAGTGTTTTTAAGGATTCTTTCATGTCTTTAGTTTTAACTTATCTGTAGATATTGCTACTGTGTCTGTGTGTCATACCTGCACCAGTGCACATGCTCCAGGACGGCAGTCTGTACGGTGTGGTGAAGCTATAAAACACGCTAACGTCCTGCGGTGTAAGAAACTCCACAAACTTAGCGTTCTTGAACACGTCCCGTTTGCAGTTCAAGATGGAGGCGGCCTGGTCTGAAATGTAGACGATCTTCCCAGTGATGAGGGACACTGCCACTGCAAAGATATCCTGTGCAACAAAGAACACATGATCAATTTTTTTTTTTTTTACCAAAGAGAAAAATCACAGCAAATTAACTGGAACATAAAAAATAAATTAAATACAAAAATTAAATAAATAAAACAGATAGATAAATAAATGAAGCAATACACGCATAAATAAACAAACAAACAAACTTACTGTGTTTTTGAGGGTGTATTCAGAGGTGATGCTGTCTATCTCCTCTATGGTATATGATGAGACATCAAGCCCTGATGGCTGACTGTCATTAATCATAAGCAGCTGATAGTATTCTTCATTTGCTGAAATAGAAATGCAGGGGGAAAAAAACAAACAAGATAAATCTATTGTGCAAATCTAATTCACATATCTGGTGAAATGTAGTACAGTTTAAGTATGTGATATATTCCTAATAATGAATAAAAAAAAAAATAAAAAAAATACTATATCAATGCTAAATTTTGATTGGTTGACTGTGTTCTATCCACTAAATAACAAATAACAAATCAATCCTACATTAGATATTTTCTCATACTACACAAATAATAAGCCAACATAGATATAAATACACATAGTCCTTTGCTATAATTGATTATTGTTCATTGAGATAAATAGGAACAATCTAAAAATGGGAAGACACATTATAAAATTCATCAGCTTATTAATCACATGACAATGATGTTCACCCGATTTGCTGAAATACTGCTTGCACTGTTTCCATGTTGCAATGCATTAGTTGTTGTTTTATGTGCCTGGCTACATTTTCATTGTAGCCAAGTAAAATAAAACTCATAATATATATTGATAATTTACCAGAAATCAGGACTATGTCCCTGTGGCCAGGCAAGTGCTTCTGCATAACTGAGGACTTGTGTAATGATAATTGAAAGGTATTGCTCACCCTCCACCTGTCTGACGCAGCGCAGGGCATATTTCAGAGTGTTGAGCGTTGTTGACTTGCTGCCCTTGTTCCGCTTCTCTGGCGGCAAATGAAGCTTCAGCTCCTTCAGAGTTTTGAGCAACTCTTTTTGCGTCTTTGCCTTGGCAGACTCTTCGCTACTGCAGGTGCAAAAAACACACATGCACAAACATGTCAGCAATAAAACCCATGTTAACCAAATGCTTACAACATGCATACAAATCAAATAATAAAGTACATAACTCCTCATATATAAATATACATAAACAAATAAATAAATAAAATAAAAAATTCAAATGAATAAAAAAAATTAATTAATTAAAAATGACAAAATAAAATAAAGTAAAATAAAAAGTAAAAAA
>RJVU01061998.1:745785-772329 GCA_003731715.1 Anabarilius grahami | reverse complement strand
AAAAAAAAAAAAAAAAAAAAAAGTAAAAAAATAAACAAAAAAAAAAATAAATAAAATAATCAGATCCACAGTCACTGGTAGTATGGGGTTGTCTGGTGTGTTCATGTCTAACCTGCAGCCGCTGGTAGACGGGTTGTCTTGCTCTGAGCTGGCACTCAGAAGGCTGAAGGCGTTTGTGCTGCTGGGTGGTGAGGGACTGTGAGAGTTGGAGCTGTAAAAAGAGTACACACACAAAGAGCCATCATTAAACAAGTCATAAACTGACTTTATGAAGACAGAAAAATTAATAGTATGAATAGTGATAAGGCAGATGTTATTTTAACAGGCATGTCTACCTTTGATAGCTTTACTATTGTGATGTATGTGAGGTATGAAGTGAAAGACGCGGCCCTCAAACCAGTGAGGAATCGCACACAGAATATCTTTGCATTAATTGCAAACTGTTCAACATCACATCCGGCACTTGAAAACCTTGTGTGCCACTGCAACAAACATGATGGCATTATTGAGAAATGATTCATTCAGTATACCAGCTGAAGCTAGTCAGGACCGGCTCTTGCAAGAGAATAAAGTGATTCGAAAAATCATGCAGTAGCTTCAGGTCAAAACCTCATTCACACACAACATTTTCAATCACTGTGGACAATCGAACAAGAAATGGGTGCTCCTCTTCCACATGGAGGTCACTTGGACATCCATCTAGGTTATATAATCTTCATCCATCTTCTCTTTGCCTCAAAAACACTATGCCATTTGACATTCCCAGCCACGCCACCATTAGCACGACTAAGAATGGCTTGTATTGTAGGCTTCTAGTAACCGAGACAGACCGAGAGGGATTAAACCGCTTAACTTAGTGCGCTGATAGTATTGCAAGGCCAAAGTCCAGCAGCAGGTGACATGCTGAGGGACAGAAATATACCTGGAGTGATTACAAATAGCCCACTAAGTAGCTTAGAATAGAAATGGGCTTCACATGTTGCAGCTATTAGCAGTAGGTGAGCTAATTATATAAAGCATATCTGTGTTAATCTAGCAGGGCAATGTGTTTTGGTGCTATTGATACAGTCAGTAATTTCAGGAGGCTAATGAGATCGGAGAATTTGGAAGATTATTTATACAACTACACATGCAGGGAAGTGTGGCCTCATTAAATGCTGACTTTGCGTTAAAGCTTGAGACATCTACCTATCCACACGTCTACAGGTAGACTACAGGAATATAATATTACATAATATAACTACACATACTGTAACTATTATGGGTTCAATGACTGATGTAATGTCTAGAGAACATGATGGCTGATACAGTGCAATAAATCAAAATAAGTCTTGATATATCTAATAATTGCAATTTTATATCTCGCATTGTGACTTTATATCTTAAAATGTGTTTTTTTTCTAATTTTAAACTTTATCTCACAATTTTCTGTTTTATTTTTGTCTTCAGGCTTTAGTATTTGGCAACCAATAATTATTTACTTTAGTCTGGGTCTTATTTTCTTTTCCCTTTCTTAATTTTGTTCATGTGTTTTTTTTAAAGATGAGGGCATGTCACACAACCTGCCCATGTTGGCATTTACTGTGTTTGGATTTAGTTTTGATGCATAGCTTTTGAGATCAACAACAAAAGATAGGGAAAATGTCTTCTTCACCAATAGTTCATGGTTGACATTATCCCAGTAAAATATAAAATATGATATATAATACAATTTAACGAATGGCATACATTATAAATATATGATAAATCATCATCATAATCATTTATTATAAATATTTATGTGTCAAACTTTTAAAAAATGAAAACACAAAATGTACTATATGAAGATCTTTTGTTGTCCAATAATGTCTCAAAATGACCAATGAATTGTAACAGGGAAAACAGGACAGTTTTGGGCACATAACATTGTGTGAGAAAGAAAAAGAGACACAAAGAAAGAGAAAGAGAACAGTTCCAGGCTTCTCACTTAGCCTCACCCATCCAGTGTGTACAGATACAAAGCACAGGTTGTCATAAGAAACGCATGAATAACTGAGCGACTAAGTGTAGGGAGCACTTCTATTGACGCAATGACGCACTTATAGTGGTTCAGATTCCAGTTGAGGGGAAGAATATCACACACATATGGGAATAAGATAATAATGAATAATTTTATGGGTACCTTTATGATTAGAGCAATCAACATATTTTTTATTTTCTATAAAGTCAAATATAATTGACTTCTAGCCAAAGAATAAAGCAAAAGAATGACGAAAAGGAAGAAACTGTTCCAGACCTCTCATTTGGCCACACCCGTCCTGTGCACTCAAGAGAAAACAGTGTGTTGTCAATGGAAACCGTCATGGCGTAAATGTCTGGGAAATACTATTAACACAGTGACGCAGCTGCCCAGACTCTCCCCTTGCTTTCCTATTCAAAACGATTAGCACTAGATGTCTGGAAAACCATGATAATAATATACCAAGGAAAGGAAAACATGCTGTAAAAGTTTGTAGAGATTATTAGCTTTATAGATGGCAACTTGAATGCAGTCTATGAAAGTTTCTAGATTTCTAGGTCAATTTATAACCTCTGGGAAAATAATAATAATATATTATTATTATTATTAAGTAATATTCTACTAGATAACAGAGTAACATTTAGCTGTTTAAAGATTTTCTTTTTATTATTATTTTGTTTCAATCTTGAACTGGGCTCTATAAAACAGCACTCATATTTGAGGTATCCACAGTAACCAATCATAATAATTTTTCACACTATCTCGAGAGACCTTACACCATTCTGACGCATAATCCTGCCTGAACAAAAGCAGAATTCTGTAATAATAACTGACTGGAATAACTAATATTTCAGTCATAGTTACACTTTTTGCCAAAAAGAAATGAATGACTGATGCTGTGAAACAGATTCAACAAACATGGTCTCTTGTCTCTACGTTTAAATGCAGCTCAAGTACAAGAGTTTTTGAATATTAGTGGATTTAATTAATTTACCGCTAGCAACTTGTAGTCAATGCTAAAATAAAATAAAAAATAAAATAAAGATCTAGTTTCGCCCCTGCCAGATAATCAACATAATCCAATGAAAAACCACCAAATATAACTCTTGTTGACTTTATTTAATGTCCTTGTTTGAGCACAAATATATAAATGACCAAATTAATCCTGAAAAATAAACATAACGCACGTGAACGTGTTGAAAAGATACCTCAACGACTTCTCACATCAAGTTTTTTAGTTGCAACTGCCAGTAAGTAATGTCTGCTATGGCAACCATGAACATCATGATTCTATTTTTAAACCTCTTGAAAGTCTTCACATGAGAGCATCCCATTAATGGAGGACTGGAGATGGAAAGAAACCGAAAAGTAGCAATGGTTGCTGACAGGTTTTGAATGAATGAGCATTTAACGCACTAACGTGGTGCATCAGGTGATAGAATCTCAAGCAGAGATGGCATGGTCAGCATCCAACTTTCTAGCCATGAATTACGCTTTTATTTTAACATAAAAGCAGAAGTTTATCATTTCTACACCACTTGCTTGATAAACAAGAATTCTCCCATTTACTCTCTTCACTGTATTTTAAATTTATAAAAAAAAAGTTTCTCTGTAACAATACTTCAGTATATACTGTAAATTATTGCCCACATCAGAAGCTGAAAGAGCACACACACGCTGTCACATGGTACCTATTATCGCTCTCACTGAAGGTCAGGGTGGACCAATCCCAATCATTTGTGATTATGGGAAAAGGCTTTTTTTTATTGGATAATTTATTGCACAGTATTGCATTCATTTTGTATTTCAGGTACATCTTTAAAAGGAATAGATTAAAAAAAATAATACTCTAATGTCTCCAATTGAGTATTCAAGTCTTTACCTTGAGGAAGATAATTTTATGTTTCACAGGATAACATTTGCAGCCAAATGGCAAAGCCCAAAGCAAACTAGTAGCATGTATATGAAGTTATGATAGTTTTGGAAAAAGAAGCCTACAGATCCCTCATCCCTTAAATATTAATTTATTTTATATCCTGTTGCCAGTAAGACTGCTGTGCTTGCTGCTCCATTTAAGACAATTTACCATGTTTAAATCCATCCATGTCCAAAAATCAGTGCAGAAAATGTGAAGTAAGTCTGTAGATCTGGTCTGGGCCTGGCAACTGAAGAATTTAAATACATGCAGAACAAAGAATTCATCTTTTTAGTGAACTTTCAATTGAGTTATTATCCTGACAGTGATGTGCATGTCAAATGTCACTGCATGTCTATGACACAGAATAGCTCCCAGAGACCTTACGATTACCCCAGAAAGAGTAGGTGAGAACTGAGGCTAGAAATTACGTCATAGTGCCTTAGACACACCGACGGGGATGAATGGTGATTCAAATGTTATGGTTTACCGTCTATTGCCAAACCAAAACAATTCCAGAGGGCTTTAATCTTTCAACAAATCACACAAGTGTCTGCATGCAACCTCTTGGCCTAGAGCTTCCACGTGACTATATGACAGTCAATATTGTCACACAAACAAGCTGTCTCCATGGTAGTTAATCTAGAAATTGTGCAATCCAAATTATGCATGCCATTATATTTTTTATAGTGTAATGCAATTCTTCAATTCTTTGACGTCAGTTAGGAACCTGGGTGTGCTCTTTGATATCAATCTTCCATTTGAAAGCCACATTTCTAGCATCTGTAAAACCACATTTTTCTATCTTAAAAACTATATATGTAAATTATGACATATGCTCTCAATGACAAATGCAGAAAAGTTAGTTCATGCGTTCAAGAACTCAAGGCTAGATTATTGTAATGCTCTCCTGCAGGGGTGGGGAACGTTGATCCTGGAGGGCCATTGTTCTGCAGAGTTTAGCTCCAACCCTAATTAAACACCTGAAGCTAATCAAGAGTTGTGTTCGAAATTGCCCCCTATACCCTCATTCACTATTCCCTACATTACTCCACTAATATAGTCGACTTGAAGGAGTGAATGAGTGCACTCATTATCATCCACTATGGTTTCGGACACCACTACAAATGGCTTTCCCCTCAAATAGTGCCCTATTTAAGGGTATAGGGGGCGTTTTCAGACAGCCAAGGTCTTCAGGATTACTAAAGTTATAGGCAGGTGTTTTTTTCAGGGTTGGAGCTAAACTCTGCAGGACAATGGCCCTCCAGGATCAACATTCCCCACCCCTGCTCTACTGGGTGGTTGCCCTGCATGCTTAATAAACAAACTCCAGCTGGTCCAAAATGCAGCAGCTAGAGTTCTTACTAGAACCAGGAAGTATGACCATATTAACCCTGTTCTGTCAACAATGCATTGGTTCCCTAATCAAATACATTTTAAAATCTTGCTAATTACTTACAAAGCACTAAATGGTTTAGCTCCTCAGTACTTAAGCAAGCTCTTAATACATTATAGTCCTTCACATCTATTGCAATCTCAAAATTCTGGCCAGTTGAAAATACCTAGAATATCAAAATCAACTGCAGGCGGTAGATCCTTTTCCTATTTAGCACCTAAACTCTGGAACACACTCTGTCAGTTTGCTCTGTCTTTAACCTGGCATACACATAACACATTATCACATTTCTATAATTCACATCCTTTAAAGGATTGTTAAGCTGCATAATTTAGGTCAACCAGACCTGGGAACACTCCCATAACACCCAATGTACTTGTTACATCATGAGAAGAATGGCATCTATGCTAATATTAGTCTCTCTGTTTATCCCGAGGTTACCGTAGTCAGCCGTATCCGGTCCATATCCAGATCAGATGGTGAACCTGCACCTAGACACGACCACAACGAAGCCCTGAATGTCAGCAGAGATCCTGTCAACTAGACAATCCCCTGTGAAGACCTCATCGACACGACAGCCATCGGCACAGATCCTCAGCAAAGACCACGAGAACCCGACAGGTCCTCTGCACAGACCTATGCCCTGCTTCGTCTCCATACTGGTGTGATGAATGCGATCTTCAAGAAAAAGGAACTGGATGAAATATTGAATGCTACCGATCCACACTCTGATTTCTGACTTGTGATGCAGCCTGAATCATAACCACACCATGTTCGTTTGTTGACCAGAGGAGAACTGGCCCCCCGACTGAGCCTGGTTTCTCCCAAGGTTTTTTTCTGTCACCGATGGAGTTTGGGTTCATTGCCACTGTCGCCTCAGGTTTGCTTAGATGGGGACACTTAAAATTCAACAATATTATTGATCTGACTGTACTGACACTATTAGATGAGAACTGAACTGCCCCAGATGAGGACATCACTGTTTTCTGCAGAACTGTTTTATGGATGAAATGAACTAATTTAATTATTGATGATCTTTACAACAGAACTGAATCAACACTGAACTGACTTCAGCACAACAAAGACACTATTTTAGAGCTGCTGTACAGCTGAAATGAACTCTGTTTGCATCATTGAATCATTTTCCTGTTATCACTGTAAAGTTGCTTTGAAATAATCAGTATTGTATAAAGCAATTTAAAAATAAGGTGACTTGACTTGAAAATTCAGCTTTGCCATCACTGGAATAAATTGTTTTAAAATATATTAAAATTGAAAACAGTTATTTCACTATTACTATTACAATATTTATATTTCTACTCTATTTTGATAAAATAAATGCAGCCTTGGTGAGCTTAAGAGAATGTGTTCATAAACATTTTACTGACCTCCACCTTTTGAAAGATACAGTTCCCGAACAATCAGTTCTAGGGACATTTACTATCACACAATTTCACCAAACACAGATTACTAAATCAGGTAGCACAAGCATACTTTTTTACCAAAACAAGTTTGTTGGGTTTAAATGATAAACCAATATATATACAGTGCAAAATAAAGACAAAAAGGATTGTGCCACTTTGTCAAAAGCTGTCCAAAGTGTCCAAATATTTAAATATAAAACAGACAATCAGAATATGACAAACTAAATTACCTTTTGTTACTCCCTGATGACTCTAATAGTGCAGAGTCTTTGCTTTGGCTATTGGAACTCCCAGAAGACTCATTGCCATGGGACTCATTTCCATGGGAATCATTGCCGTGGGACTCGTTACCATGGGACTCTGTTCCACTCCCACTGGACCCGCTACTCTTCATATCCACATCCTCATGGAGAGAACGTGTCATCTTCCGGTTGTTATGGGGTGAGGCGGGAGGGTCTTGGCTACTGTAACTTCCTTCGGATGCCAGGCCAAGTTCGGCCCCCTCCACGAAACTGCCCAACCGATGCAACATTGCCATGGAACTGCAGCCGGCTGCCTCGTTCTGCCCCTCCAGGGAGGAGAACAGGTACGGTTTGGAATCTGAGTCCTCAGACATCGGACTGGGTTTGAAGAAGTGAAGCAAGGCGCAATCAGATCAACCCGTCTTCATGGTGGGGCTTTAAGTGGGAATTCAGACAAGCGCAAGGTTTGCTATGGAAATAAAAAAAACAGACAGAACATGAGTTATTATTTTTCATCTGAAAACGTCAGGAAATCTTGTCCATAAACCACGGTCAAACTAGACTTTGAGTACGTAAAATTTTTAAGGACACTGCAATGGTTTAAAAATTACGTCATGTTTTAAAAAACATAATTCAACATATAACACATCAAAAATATAATTATATGAAATCTACTCCACTTTACTGAAATGCTGCAATTAAAGTTTGCATTCTTTTAGTTCAGAAAGGTCATGCTGCGGCATATCAATCTTTTATTGACGTCACACATCTTCATGTGATATGAGTTTGCAGGTCCGAATACACTAAACTTTGTAATGCATCAAAATGCTAAACTTCGCTTGAGCTTGCATTTCCTGTCTTCCGCATTCGAATACTTATGAATAGAGGTCAGTGGAACGAAAAGGGTAGTGTGAATGCTCCTTTAGGCAAAGGAACAGGATGATGCACTTAAGCATATCAAAAGAAACCAGGGCAAGATGGGACAGAGACAATCTGCACGCTATCACTGTACAGAAGATACAATCATGTCTTTAGTTGCACGATCTTCCCCTATAACAGCAAAAGTTGAACAAGTCAAATTCATGACTGTTCATCACAAAGCCAGATGGTACATCAAAGTGAAGCACGCAACCCTGTCTGATCGACTCCAGTGGTACAATCTATTGGCAGGTCGGCCTCTGTCTGGACCCAAAGAGCCTAAACTTAGTGTTCAAAGGTGGGCGACCATGGAGTCCCCTCGTTGTGTCTGTACCGTGTCCTTTAACCAAACAGATGTGGCATTTCGGCTTGTAAACACTGCCTCCTTCAAAGGATTAATCCCAGCAAATGCACATTAAAGGTGTTAGACAGCTGTCTGGACCAACAACAGGCCCTGACTGGTTTTTATCCCTTCATGTTGCCATTAAAATGGCAGGGGAAAAAATAAACTCTTATCCCTTTGCTCTAAAGAAATAAATAGTCGTCTGACCAGAGTAGAGAAGACTGAGCCAAGTTTCCTGGTCAGGACCTGAGATAGACCATATTAAGGAAAGACACCTTCAAGACTGATTCCCGACTCACATGTCTTTTACCCAAGAGCTAAAAATACACCTGTAGTATTGCCAGAGAGTAGAGTATGTTAGTGGATTACCTGTGACCAAGACCTGACTGATATATATTGTCTCATGTAGACCCATTATATACATTGTCAGTACTAAAAGAACACCTTTGTGAACTTGAAAGGAAAATACAAATTATATCAACTTTTTNACGGTGCCTTGCTCAAGGGTCTCACCTCAGTCGTGGTATTGAAGGTGGGAAGAGCGCTGGTTATTCACTCCCCTCACCAACAATCCCTGCCGGACCTGAGATTCGAACCCATGACCTTTGGGTTACAAGTCCGACTCTCTATCCATTAGGCCACGACTGCCCCCTGATACACCTGTAGTATTGCCAGAGAGTAGAGTATGTTAGTGGATTACCTGTGACCAAGACCTGACTGATATATATTGTCTCATGTAGACCCATTATATACATTGTCAGTACTAAAAGAACACCTTTGTGAACTTGAAAGGAAAATACAAATTATATCAACTTTTTTATTGTATTAAATAATTATGTGGCAATACATATTTTTGAATAATACAGTGAATTACACTTTAAAAATGCATAATTGTAACTTATAACAAATAATTTAGGCATATCTATTGATTAATCAGTTCATTAATATTGCATGTTGCATGGTTGCTGGCAAATCTCTGCCACTTAACTTTTCTTCATGTTTTTTTGTCATTCTCACATGCAAATAAAGCATAAAAGTTACAGCTAAATTATATAATTTATACAATCACACACTACTATCATTATGCCAGCCCTACCGGCATACATCAATGACTTTTTGATGACCTACTACCCAAATCACACCTGTCTGACTTATTAGCACCAATGAAACACTAATGTGTCTGGCTGAGTGCCTACTGTAACCCAGTAACCCACAGGGTGATGACGCAACAACGCTAACCTTTGGATTTTCTGTTGCATATAGTGACACACTAGCCAGGCACTGTGACACTGCTGATTGAGATAGAAAATTAAGTAAACATTGACAGAATAATTTATTATGCCATATAAAGGTTATGTATCTCAGCACGTGGAAATGTGCCTTTCAGCCTTTCAGTATGAATCTTTAACTATAACCTTTTAACCTGTAAAGAAAATGACAGAGGCAGTTTTATTTTTCTTAAAGTCAGAGTAAATCAGGTGCTCTATAGACGTGACATTCAAATGACACATTATTAGCCATTATTGTGGAACCCTAAGGGTGTATCATGTGATATTAGTTGCCTGGGGGCAATGAAGTAGAACACTGCATTTTAATATAATTACAGCTGACAGACTTATATTGATATCTCTTTCTAATACAATCATAGGTGCTCATGGGAAAAACACATTGGCTAACGGAAATGATTATAATGGAAAAAAACTGCTTGCAATGTCAATTATATCCATTAGACGTATACATCTAAACTAGTTTCATTGTTAAAAGACACAAAGATAAATTATGCAATGACATTCAAAGTAGTCAAGCCAATAATATTCAAAATCATAACTATACGAGGCAAGTTCATGTACCCTCCTGGCCTCTAAAGTAAATATACCCTGCTAAAAATATCATGTCCAAGACCACTGCCAGCATTGATTAATAAGTCTAAAGTCCCAATCTCACTGCTGATTCAGCACTTTTATTCCAGGCCACTGAGCTCAAAGACCTACAAATACACCATATATTGTACAAAAACGAATTAGCGCAATTAGTGGATTAGCTGAATTCAGCCGTTTTTGTCTACACATGAAAGACATAAAACGATATACAAGTAAAATAAGTAGTCATCAATTTATACTGTTAATTTAGCATGACTAATAAGAAATTATTGACCTCTTACCCAAACTACTCAATAATATATATTTTTTATTGTATTATGACTAATTTAAATAATCAGCATTGCAATTAATTCAATCATACATTGTCAAATGGGACAAGACAACAACATTTCATAAGCTGAATAACTTAATTATACAGGTTAATTATATATTCCACAGCCTATCAGGTCTTCAGCATCTTTCACTGCATTCTAAAAGACTTAATAATGTAATATTTGTAATATTTCCACTCAACACCAAAAACAATAATCTACTGTAATGTTAACTAAGTAAAGATCAGACAAAAAAACCCTAAACCTAATGATACATAACATGAACCACACAACCAACCACCTTGCAGACAGTTTTATAACTCAGTATCAAGTTAGAGACATTTATGTAATTGAATGTGTAGCAATGGCACATGGGCTACTACATGCTTTATATAAGGACTTACATAAGTTAACAGACACCTCTGAATGAAAATGGTTAATATTCCTCAAAGATGCTTACATTTGAACACAATTGTACACAATTAGCACAAATTAAAGAACTGGTGACACAAATACTATGCATCTTTTATAGTGCAAATATTTCTTAGACAAGATATTACTTATTTCTTAAACATATCGAATCATACCAAAACCCTCTGACGCACTTCAGTACTTGCATTTGGCATCAAAACCAAATCTATATAATGTAAAATTCAATGTATGTATATAATCAAATGTAAATAAGACATTTTCCAAGCAATCCTACAGGGCTAAGATTGTTCTCGGTTTAAGGTCAAGGTTTAAAGTTATAGGGTTGGATAAAATTGTTCAAATTAGCTATCCTGTTCTATAAACAAAATTCAATGTACACACTGTAAAATACTGCACACTAATGTGATTTTTCATCAAATATACCAGTAGACCAAAACAAACCACACAATTTTCCATTCATACAAGTGGCATCAATTCTAGTTAGTAAATGTTTTGACTCAAGTCTCTAAATTAAACCTTGTATTTGATATTTAGACATTGAGTTCAACAGTCCTGAAAAAGATTAGGCACAAGAGATTGGTGTCTGTGTTCCATGATGTCATGATGTGAATCCTGTGCCTTCAGGTCACGGCTTAGAACACACTTTTCCGGAGTAGTGTGTAGCAGGAAAACTGTTGTTAGGCTGTACTACACAATCTGTTGACACACATATGTGCTTTTGGACTGATAAAATTCAAATATTCAAATTCTGAAATGGTACAGATTCATGAACTTACAGTCTTGCAATGCAATAACACAACATACATCCTAGTTTTGGATACTTCTAGTTTAAGTATCAGAAGAACTCCTTTAAAAAACAAACAAAAAAAAAACAGGTTGAAGAGTGAAAATTAAACTGGTCCGATCGGGCTAGTATTGAGTCCTGATATTGTTTAGGGAAATTCTGTTTTATTAACTACATGATTGTGACCAATTTCAGTCTGTAAATACTTTATGAATGTGCTACTGTTGCTTTAAAGATGTGGCTTATGTTGGAAAAGCAGAAAGCAAGCACATTTGCCATTAAAACTACCTGCGCACATGGCTGAATAACTTAGAACAATCCATTCGCTACAATGTGACTCACCAAAACTGATGTAATGATGTAGCTGCTTGAGTGTCTCCTGTCCTTACATAACGCCAAAGTCTTTCTGGTAGTCATATTCCAAAGTGCCCTTGTAAACAGCTGTTTGGTAATAATGCTGGGTAGCTAGCTAACCAAATCTTTCCAAGAAGACATGTGTGATTGTGGTTACACAAGGGCAGGTGAGACCTCCAGATTAGATTGTATAAGTGTCTCATCCTTCTGCTAAACCTAAACTCAGCATGTTTTATTTACTCTGTGCATTATTGCAATGCATAGCTGAGAATATGGGACTTTTTGAGCTCTCTGAAACAACTTTAAAAATGTTAAAATGTAAGTTCTTCAGACAGGTAAGCAAACGAATATACTAATTTAGCCAGTGTTTCTTGAGGTTTGCGTGCAAAGCAAACAAAGGCAAAGCATTTATCCTGGTATCAATTTTACTACAGATTACAGAATACAACAAGAGTATCCAGCTGTAACTGGTTTCAACCAACACAGGAAGACCTTATTGCGATATCTTCCACTCTCTCTCCGCCTAGGAAAAAAAGCACTATCAATCAATTCCTTATCTACACTTCTGCTTGTCTATCTACTGTAGGTGTATAGATGGCCACAAGAGAAGGTGAAAGCAGCAGAACCAGGTCAGTAGGAAAACTCCTCAAGGGAAATCAAAACTGTTATCTCAAAGCATATATGTGTAGTGGTAATAATGCTGTGTGGGTCAGACCGATTTCTGAAAGGGGAGACTTTTCTCAAGTTACACACTAACAAAATCTAATGACAGTGCATTGTTTGAGATCCATGTCTATATATGAGATTCTGTTTGCACTAGTCAATTATGTAATCCAGTAAAACTAATTTTGCATGCCAAACACTTGTAATAGTTGAAAGTTTGCCACAAACGAAACAGCACTAGCTTTGACTGCCATTATATTCCTCACATGGAAATACTTACGGAAAACCTTTTTTTTTTTTTCAACATGCATCGTGCAACAGCTGTTTTTTGGCTACAAATGCCAATGTTAAAATTTACAGTCAGCCATTGTTATTTTATTCTATGATCAAAACTGTCCAATAGTAGGTGGCTAAAGAGATTAAATAGGCTTTATGTCGAACATCACATGATCAAACAGGAAAACAGGTCTCATTACATCCCAGGGCCGAAACCACCATAGACATTGAGGGGGACAAGTGCCCCCTAATATTTAGAAATGGCCAAATTGTCACCACAATATTTGATATTATTGATGCTGCACTGCACTGCATTATGCACTGCTTTGTTTGTTATTTGTTAGAATGACAAAAAGAGTTTTAAAAGTTACATTTTTAGGCTGGTCTGCCTTGGTGGTGTAACAGCGCTCATCACTGTCAGAATGAGTGAGCTGGCCAATCAAATCAAAGAAGGCGGGGCTTATTGTTCACAGAAGATGAGTGCGAATTTCAATGAGATGCTTTGATTTTAGCGGTGAAAGAGCCACCACCAGCAAAAAAACAAAACATGGTTAACTAATTTGCTAACTAATTATGTTTATTGTTGGTGTTTTATTACGTTTTAATAATCCAATGTTAGTGAGAAGAAGAAAAATAAACTTTTAGATGTCAATCGGCATGTGCGATGGACATCGGTTATGTTTTTTTAATGAAGCGAATACAAAAGAGCTGAATATGAATATGGAAGTTTGTTACGCATAACCTCCATTAGTTTGTATTCAGCTGGTCTTGTTCTCCCAATATGTCTTCCCTCAAAGGCAAACCACTCCACGTAGAATAAAATGACTTTTATTAGGCTACCAATATGACGCCATTCCTCATTATTTGAATTTAAATAACTTTAAACCTACATTTCTTTAAAGGTAAATTTATTAAATGCAGAAAAAAAGACTTTTAAAGCCTTCGAAAAATTACCTTAAAAAAAAAAAAATCACAGAAGAGAAAAACTGGGAATAAAGCTGTAGTTTAAAATATCACATCCTCTGCGTAAACTAATTCCATGACTGTTCTGTTTCTCATCTAATTCCCATTGAACCACTCAACAAAATAAATCTGCAATTTGGAAAGATAGCATCAATGAATGCTTTGGCTTGATGGACTGTTCATGTGGCTCTGAGCCAGCAATAGTCTCTAAATACATAAAAATGCACCCGAGGACACTCTTCGTGCGTCATCACTTCCTACCCTCCCACTGCATACTCTGCTCCAGCAGCCAATCCCATCACAACTGCCAACGCTTTCAGCCTATCTTGTTGAGCGAGTCCTGATATCAGAAACACCACCAAAAACTGCTCGCCCACACTTTCTCTTTTATAGCCTGAGTGAGAAGTTCAACAACGACCCATGTGGCCCTACAACATGTATCTGAAACAGCTTTATTTGAAGAATGTTTCCACTCAGACAGATCACACAAAGCACATTCTTTATTTCTTTTGTTAAAGAATTAATTACATAAATTGCATTTATCCTTCATAGTAGGTGCTAAATGACAATTTCTTGAAAATCTAAACCATGTTAGTATTAGGAATTGTGTCAAACCACTGTTCGGAGAAAATGATGGTCAGTTCCTGATTACGTCAGTGCTGCATGTGCAACCATTATTCCAGAGTCTCTTTACAGCACCACCAAAAATAGATCCAACAATTACATGACTCTAGGTTCTCATTTGGATCAAGCTCTGGAACATTCACTGTCTTGGCCAAGAAAATAGACTAAATATGAGACGAAAAAAAAACAACATGAAAAATGGCATTCCACTCCTGATTCCATTTAAACAATGCAGCATATGCAAATCAAAGCAGATGTTGAATGAAAACAACTACAAAATTTACTTTTCATTAAACCTGTCCATTTTAAATAGAATAAATCACGACGTATGCAAATAAAAATGCAAATTAGCTTATATAACACAAGAGATTTTGGGAAATGATTGCAAAAAAATTGTGATGAATACAATTAGAGGTCAGCTTTGAGAAAAAGACCAGCTAATCAAGTGCTGAAAAAACAGCATAGGAAAGATATAAAGATGAAGATATTAAGATATTTTAAAATTGATTTTCTATAAATCTCCTTTGAAACAAAAAAGTGAATATAAAAACAGTTTCTGTATGCAGAGTTTATGTGCTCGATACAGTAGAGGCAGATTAAGGTATTTGGAGCACCTCTTGTAGGAGTAGGTCAGCTATAATAGACTGCAAACATCCCACTGCCTACCTCTGTGTATCTGAGTTCAAGCTTAACTACCCAGCATACGCTGCAACATTAGTGGACAACTGCCAACTTCAGGCTATATTTACCCGTTTAAAATCAATTTAAAGACAAAGCTTGACCAAAAATGTTTTTTTCTGCCTTCACTTACTCATCGTCATGTTATTCTAATCCCATACGACATTCTTGCTTTCATGGAAAACACAAGGAGTTGTTAGGCAGAATGATAGTCTCAGTCACCATTCACTTTCAATGAATGGCAAAAAGATTCATATTAAAGTGAATGGTGACTGAGACTATCATTCTGCCTAACATCTCCTTTTGTGTTCTACAGAGGATATAACTATAGGTTTCCAGTATTCAGAGTTAAAATGACCACAACTGGCAGTGAATTTGATTTAAAGTGTATGAATTAATTAATGTAAACTAAAACTTATGCAATAGGTGCCTCATTGTCTCAAGCATAAGTCTTATGTGTGCATCAGTGGCATGTGTTACAGCAAGACATTATCTAACATCATGACTCTACCCGTGACAATTATATATACAGTCTGCAATGACGTATAATGCTCACATCCAGACCCATACAGCAGTAAATATTGAGATTAATTCATTTTGGGAGGGGAAACATGTGGCAAGCTGTTTTATCAATTACTCTTTTATTACTAGTGTATATTTTTGTTACTAGTACTTCTCTTTTTTTAATTTCTACCAATTACTACTACTAATGTATGGTTACTGGTATCTTTTTACATTTTACTAGTAACTATTCAATGGCACTGGTACTTATTCACAAGAAACTACTACTTATTCCTTACATAACTATTCATTAGGAAATATCAAACATTTCTTAGTTACTAGAATATGTACTAGTTATCCCATAACAAACACTTAAACTTTTACATTAATTAAATGTTAGTATCTATTCCAGTTGTTACTTCAAGGATTTTTTAAAGAAGTGACTACTAGTCAGTTTTGAATACACATTGAATAGCTGCTAGAGAAAATGAAAAACATATTATTCACTATTAGACTTATTACTAAAAATTTCAAAATAAATACTAATAACAAATACATAGGCTATACAATTGAGTTTTAAGAAATAAATGTTAAAATGGCTTGCCATCAGAAACGAGGCTAGTAGGCTGTTTCATAACTAGTGTTCACTTTTTAGCAAAATATATAGCAGTTTCATAGTCTCAGTAAATAGGGTGCATATAAAAACAGTTATATGGCTTTTCTTCATTGAGGTAAACAAGGAGGACAAAACTAGTGATAAATAGGGCTTTGCTCTGGAGCACTGACCGAAGATGACCTAACTGACACAGTTATGCAACGCGTAAGTTTAATACATATAAAACATACATATTTGACATATATATAAATGAACCGATGTATATGTGACTTGTGTATCTGTATGAACACCACTTTGTGTTCACGACAAAAAATTGTTTAAGAGAACTGGTCACACTGCAGTCAATGGAAAGTGTTATACAACCCTTTAACAGCCAAGTCTTCTAAACAGCATGAATGTATCTTACCTGACAACTTAAAAAGTCTTCCTTTTCGTACAGGTTGGACGTCTCAAAGCAGGTCTCCGTCCTGTCCGGCTAAATAAAATAATATCTTCCTAAAATTCCAGTCAAGCCGCAGCGTCAGTTTGACACACTTCACTGCTGAAAGCTCTCTCACACCGCTGCCCTGGATCTCCCGAGCTCGCAGCATGACCTGAATTCAAACTCCTCCCACACTCCCTTCCTATTGGCCAAACGTTGCGTATTTGCATGCGAAAAATGCGGAAATGCCAGAAACACTCTGTGATTGGCCGAGAGGGCCGCCAGTCTTTTTACATAAGTATGTCATACGCCTCACGTGGACACCCATGGCCAGTGACGGAGTGCGCTGCGTATGGACAAATCAGTAGTAAGAAAAAGCTAGTGAATGGGACGCTGAAGAGGGAAAAGCGTGTGGTTGGTCCGGGAAAGCCGAGTACGCCGAGCGTTATACAAACGGTTATACAAGTGTGTGTACAGTCAATGTGGTCTTGCCCTGTATGCGCGAAACACGGCATGTGATGCTATTAGAATACCTCGGATGGACGTGCGTGATTGCTCGAAATTATCCAGTAGGTTTTCTAGATGACTTTTCTTGCAGTAAAGTTTACCTATGTTAGAGTAATATATACATAAACGCATATATAATATATAACCCTACTGCACTCTGGTTTATTTCAATTTTGGCATTTCATAACACATAACAAAGATGCTGTTGCATAAGATCTCATGTATTGCTTTTTTTGCTTTTATTAGTCAAACTGCATATTGCCTATGTTTGAGCTGCAACGTTTATCTTTCAGTTTGAGCATCCTTTGCAACAAATCCGTTTTCGCAGGGAGGCTTTTTCCTTGTACAATATTTTATTCAAAAATAAAGGCTGTATGTGTTTCAGAAAGCACTCTGGATATGTGAGTTTATTAGAGCCCACAATAATAAACCAGAATGAGCAGGAAACACTCTCTCTGTTTGGACACTCTCCATCCCCATCTGTTAGTAGAGGAGTCATCTTTGCTTTTGCCAATAATTGTTTTTCTTTTCCTGCTTTCATTTATTTTTACTTATTTCAAGGCAATGTTCTGGTCTGATCTGCTGAAACAGCCATTTATGTGATGGATAAACACGCTTTATTCTTTGGCAAATTGTGCTGATTGTGATTGCCATGATTGTGATTTCCAATCAGTTGTGTTTGCATAGCTCATTTTTTCAGTTCCATCTTCCATTTAAGCAATATCACATGAGCAATTGTGCTGTTGTACTGAATATGGCAATAAAAATAAGTGAGGACATGACCTCACATTTTAATACCTTGAGGTGATCAAATTGAAAATAAATTTCTCAAAGAAGATGGGTGGGATTTTTTTTGTGTGATTTCTTTCGCACATCTCCTCTCATTTACACACAAAGCTGTTTAAAATAAATCTCAATAACACCAGATGGCTTCTATCTCTTCCAATATGGATCCACAAGATTGGGCATCAAATCACACCAGACCAGTTTTTTCTACTTTCAAAGATACAGAAACACGTTCTGTCTCTTGTTCCTCTTTCTGAGAATATTAAAAACATAGCCACAATAAATGCTCAGAAGCTTTCTGCTATATGCACAATAAGAAGCAGGTATTTTTCTATATAAGCAAATACATACATTATTAACAGCTGATCATTATAGTGTTGTCTGCTGCCAGCAGTTTCTGAGCACTAATGAACTCTGAAAGTGCAAAAGCCATTGTATTAATATTTCAAAGGATTTGATCCAGATAGCACTCCAGATAGAATACTGTGTACTCCAGTGAAATTAAAACACTGAAAAATGAAATGTGTTATTTTCAGTAATGGAAATGATGGAGATTTACTGGGGGGACCCTAGTTGGACATATATTATATTTTTAAACCAGAGATTCAGAAAATCCCACTATTTTGCATAGCGTTTGGAGGCTTTTACATGGATAAAAGATGGATATCCTCTACATTTTGAACTGGAACTCTGTCCCCCCATTTCCAGCCCTGGTTATTCCATAACTGAGGCCTGATAGTGAGTACACAAATGGATAACACGACAGATCAAACAGGAAGTCCTCGTTAATGGCATGAATGAGGATGCAAACTACACTCTAAATGTAGATGTGGGTGTAATGTTTACAGTCATAGCGGAAGCACTTTATAACTGAAAAAGCCATGAGTCAGTGAATTGAGTGGGACCATCGTTAATAGTTCCACTTTTATGAGATACTCATCAGATCAAGGCCGTTTTAGTGGTGTTTGAGTGTGTTTGTCATTGGTTCTTTTGGGTTTTGTGAAATGCTTTGAAAGTGACGCACATAAAAGACAACAGAGGGCCAAAACAATCCCATAACAAGGCTCTCGAATGATGAATTATTGGAGTGGTTTTCAGCAAAAAGTGCATTTATTGTTTTATTATGGGGTGACCTTTTTTGGGGGTGTGGGGGGTTTGTTTCACAATGAATGACATTTATGGATAATGAAATGTCATATTACTGCACGTAAAATCTAAGAGACCAACTTTTGTTTGAATTCAAAGGTAGAATGTCCTTCATAGAGAAGATGATCACATAATGCATTATGACTTCCTTAGTTGGGGGGAAAAATCCATCCAAGATGGTGGAAGCAGCAAAGATATTAGAATTAGAATTCATTCAATGTTGAAAAGCATAAAATGGGTTTATTACATTAAAAATGAACCATATTCATTCTTGCTTATTACAGTAATGCATTATTAGCTAAATAATCTGAAAACCTTGAATTTCTGAGTCTTCTAATTATGCCCTATAGTGAAATGCTCAACTCATTCTGGATGTGAAACACTCTATTTCCTTTAATGTGTCTGTGAGTCTTTTGGTTTTACTTGTTAAACTGTATAACCTATTAAAATGTCTGTTAAATGTGAGTTATTCAAGCTTCATGTCCTACTTCGTGCTGAACTCACACTCAGTGACTCTCTCTTTCATAACCAGGTTGGCTGTACAGGTAATGTCATCTATTTGGCCTAATTTGATCAAAGCTGAGTTCCATTCTCATGATATAAACTCTGTAACATGATCTCTTCATCTCCCTCTCAAAAAATAACACTAAAAAATGCTGGAACAGATATAGATATACTGGTTTTTAAGATCGGAAATCAGGTGAAATGAGGCATGCTTTTTTTGTCTGTCTGCTGGATATAATTGTGAATTTTATTTAAACTGATTGTACCTACCTATTTCATGTACTACAGAGTTTCAGATCTCTTTGTCCTTAAAGAAGCTTATTTCCTATTTAATTTCTATTTAAAAGAACACATTATAGTTCTTTGGGGAAAGTGAAATCACATCTCAGATTCTTCATTTATTCTCCTGCATTGTAAGAAGACACTTTAAAAATCTGTTAAACTTCAGCATATTCAGCACATTTTGAACTCTCCCGCAGTAAGTAGCACATAGCTGCCTTCTTCACTCCTGATTTTCCATTACATCTGTCTGGAATAGGAAAAGGGGAGTTGTCATTTGGATCCTGTCCTGAGCATTACATCACCAAACACATATATAACCCGAGACGGAAGAGGTTTTGGCCTGGCGTCTGTTGAAAGTGTGCCGTCTCTGACCTCTTCCCTCAAACTTCCTGGAGCTGCCTACCCTCCCCTCTCTTTTCCCCTTACAGTGGAATTCAGTATCAGTTAAGCAGACAGCAGCATCCGTGCCATGCATGAGCCATTGCATCATAAGGGAAGAAGTATTTTGTCAGTGGAGCAGTGTCATAGACCTCAGTTATGTGGTCAAAACACTGTTACAAAATAAAGGATTTTCTGTTTTTTTTTTACAGAAATAAAAATCTTAATTTTCTCCCCCAAAAAACAGATTTTTATCTACAACATATAACCTTCAAAGAAAAATAAAATATATATATATACCATGCGTGTAAGATTAAGTGATGATAGACATGTCAACTCAGCAGTGACCGTCTACTTCCATGAAGAATTGTGAAAAACATAATTGAATCATTAGTCATTCTCCCTGCAACAGCAAACCAAATGTATATTTATATATATCTGATCTTAAATATTTTTTCATGTTTTATACCTTTAATCAACCACTATAGGTGAACATTTTTATATTCTTTTTCTGGATCATTCACAGTGCTTCATATGGATGGATGGATGGATGTCATGACCATGAGTTTTGTGAGCTGTTTTTAAAAAGGATTTAAATGATTAAATTCAAAAGCAATTTGACACTATATAATCAATGACTATAAATCAAGTTTTATTTTATATTATATTTTCAGATTATAACATCATTCACAATACTTCATTTAGGATTTAAGTAGACAAAATTCTTTATTGAAGCTTTTAAATAAATAAACCATGAAGTCATGAACATGTAGTAAGCTGCTTTTTGAATAGATTTACAGTAAAAGATTAAATTCACAAGCAATTGCAGGGTTTATACTATAGGCTATATCTAAAACAATATGTCAGAGGATCAGAATATGACATCTTAAACAATAACCATAAGTCAACATTTTTATATTATAATGTTATTCACAATGGTTCATAGAATGATTTACACAATTATTGAAATTTTAAAATAAATAAATAATTAGTGTGTACTTATAGTATATATATATATATAAACCATGAAGTCATTGTGAGCTGCTTTTAAAGGATTTTAATAATTAGGTTCAGCATTTTCAGGGTTTTAGCTATACAACATATACTATTATAACAGTATGTCAGAGGATCAGAATATGACATCATTCCCCTTTCAGATATAGAAAACTGATTCCATTGATAAAAGTGTTAACAAAGGACACCAGGCAGAGAAGCATAAACAAGAATTAACTGTAAATGCCCATCTCTCTCCATGACGTAAATCCTTAAGGATAGATGCGTGGGTTTGTTCATGGCTTAGGAGTGAAGGTTTGTGGATTGCCTCGGGAAGAGGATATTAAAAAAACCATCACACAACAACGACAATCAAACAACAACCACAATTTACAGTTTTAGCATTAAGATGCTCCCTTATTATGCAATGATAAAAATAATAATTTAAAAGAAATATAACTTGTATTTCCTTACAAAGTCCCAGGCTCTGAGGTTGGTGAATTATCCAAAACTTATTTCTAAGGCCTGTCCACCAAATCTAGTGCGAAAAAAAGCATCCTAATCTGCTTTATTGAATCATCATTGAGGAAAAAAAAAGGTTTAATAGGATTCGGGTACTTTAGGTAGTTGAAGGCTTTGTTGCGTTCTTGTTGTCATGGCAACTAGATCTTTAGGTAGCTTAAGGTGTTGCCATGTAGCTTGTTTTGAGCTAATGAAACATGACAAAGTTCAAACGGGGTTCTATTTAGACTCTATATTGATTCAATTAAAAAGAACACTTTATGCCAAAAAGGTTCTATATGTCTATATGATTGCATAACGCTTTTATGTTTTACAGGTTGTTTTAATGTTTCTAGTCATAAAGTATGTTTAACGGCTGTTTAATTCATAACATTTAATTAAAATTTAAAATGAATTAATCCATAAAATGATCCCATGATGGGAACCCCTAAAAGTTCTATATATGAAGTGTCTGACAGAACCCTTTAAGGACATAGAACCTTTTTTTCCAAAAGTGTATGCTGGACAGGTGTTGTTGTGCAGTGCTTTCATATTCCTCTATTTGGATCTATTTTTTCACACTCATGTGTCTGTGGTGCAGCATGTTGCATTACAAAATGTTCTTGCATCATTTATTGTTGTAGTGCTAAGGGCTGTTTCTCACATACTCATCAAGGTCAAAAACACATGTAGTGCTAGAGGAATTATTTTATTCAAAATAAACACATTACTCCGGGCAGAGAAGTTCTGACCTCAGAGAAGCATCTCAGTTTTGCTGTGTTGAATTCTTTCAGAATGACTTCCTGCTGATGTTGCTTAGGAACAGCCATTATGAGTCAGTGAATGGGGCCCTGCGAATGAGTGATCAGGAGGTCAAAATGAAAACCTTATTTCTAAAAACTTAAATAGAATAGATTTGCTTCAAACTGCTGGAAACTTCTGTAAAAACCCTTGCAATCTAGAATTCTCTGTGGTTATTGTCAACAAAAACAATTTCTTTTAAATTCATACAATCTATAAGACATGGTTTAGATGTTAGATTAGATGTTGTACACTGTTAATGTTAAACAGCTGCAGTCCGTAACTTTTTTTGGTTAAAAATAATCCAAAATCAATTTTTTAACAAGTACATAACCAGCCAGTGTTCAAAACTATCTCCTCCTTACCTTAGCCCAATTCACAATGCTTGTAATAATGTTTTATAATAAAGTCAGTACTGGTGGGTTAGGTTTCTGTGGGAAATTGCAGCCTTTAGTCTTTGCGTCATTATGTCACTTCTGTTTACATAAAGAAGGAGTCCCAGCTAGTAGGCTATATCATGTTAGGATGCTGCTTGTAGCGGATCATTTATAGCCTTTTCCCACAGCAGCTGCAATAATTAAACTTATCATTTTGATGGCGGATTATAACCCAGAAAGGTCCAAATGACAATCATCAGTGACAACTGGAGATTCACCCGTAGTCAAAAGCAAAAGACTTCGGACTGCGGAGTGGCTACAGAAATTGAAATCTACAGGTAACGCTAAAACACACTAAATACACATTTTGGTGCTTTTCCACTGCATGGGACGGCTTGGTATGGAACGGTGTGGCTATAGTATAAAACGCTGGGTTATTGTATTGCATCCTTCATATCTCCAATAAGTCTTTAGTTTTATCATATTTATAAAAGATAGATATGCTGTACTGAGTCTTTCCGGAAAAAGCCGAGCTCCTGGAGGCGTGTCTGCCGTCGGTGCCGTGGGCAGAGCTAAAGAGTCAAGAGCGCACGCAGCTTTTGTGTAGAGATCTCATGCTAGCTGCGACATCATTATAAATAAAAAGGGACATCTAAACAAAACACAGACATCTGATGCAGTTTTACTCACCGCCCGTGATCTTCAAAATCCAGTGTTGAACTGGGACTTGTTTTCAAAGCATTCATCACTGAAATTCCGGGAACAAACATGCACAACTCCATTGCTGCCCCGGAAAAACAAACTCAGGGCTCGACGCTAAGGATTTTTTCTACTGGCCCGGTCGGGCCACAGAAGTAACAGAAAAGAAAATGGGCCTATAAAATAAGCCGAGTTATTTTTTTTGTTGTTTTTGATACATGTAACCTTAATAAATAAGGTTACATGTAGGTTTAAACAGGAGATTTTCAGGTATAGAAATTGTAATATCTATAACTATAGATATATAATACAACTATATAACTATAGATGTTGGCGAAATAGAGTGAAAAAGGCGATTTGGTGTCTAAAATGTAAGTCACTTGATATTAAGTTCTTGTTCATTAAACTGTATGCTGAATAAAATCAATATCACATTTGTAATTGTTGATATTTGGCGCTGTGTATCTTACATATATCCCCTTTAAATGTTAAATAAGAGATTAAAGGTGCCCTAGATTCAAAAATTGAATTTACCTCGGCATAGTTAAATAACAAGAGTTCAGTACATGGAAAAGACATACAGTGAGTCTCAAACTCCATTGTTTCCTCCTTCTTATATAAATCTCATTTGTTTAAAAGACCTCCGAAGAACAGGCGAATCTCAACATAACACCGACTGTTACGTAACAGTCGGGGTGTACGCCCCCAATATTTGCATATGCCAGCCCATGTTCCCAACATTATGAAAGGCATTAGACAAGGGCAGAACGTCTGGATGTGCACAGCTGAATCAACAGACTAGGTAAGCAAGCAAGGACAATAGCAAAAAATGGCAGATGGAGCAATAATAACTGACATGATCCATGATAACATGATATTTTTAGTGATATTTGTAAATTGTCTTTCTAAATGTTTCGTTAGCATGTTGCTAATGTACTGTTAAATGTGGTTAAAGTTACCATCGTGCCACGGAGCATAGCCTCAAACTCATTCAGAATCATTTCTGGCCTACTCATCTTTGTAAAGATCCATTTTGAGGGTTATATTAGCTGTTTGAACTTTTTTTATGTTGTTTAAGGCAAGCGCGAGCTCCGTGGGCGTGGAGCACGAGATTTAAAGGGCCACACACCCTGAATCGGCTCATTTCTAATTATGCCCCAAAATAGGCAGTTAAAAAAATGAATTTAAAAAATCTATTGGGTATTTTGAGCTGAAACTTCACAGACACATTCAGGGGACACCTTAGACTTAGGCCCAATCCCAATTCTATTTTATACCCCTTCCCCTTCCCCTTACCCCTACGCCTACCCCTTCCCCTTGCCCCTTGAAACAGAGTGTCAAGGGGTAGGGCTGAAAATATTCCCCTAAGAAATGGGACACCACTACTAGACCGTTACACGTCATCAAAACGTATGAGCCTGCGTGTTTCCTCAGGAGTCCCTGGTTGATACAGAACATACAATACTGATGAATAAGCACTCAAACTGAATGCACTTTTTGTTTATATCATGTAACGTACACGAATTTATGGACGTAACCACAACAAAACAATACATTAATCAGGCATGCGGCAAAAAGACAAGTTAGCTGCCACCGGATTTGAATTTATGTTGTCAAATCAACGCGGGTTTCAATAAAATATTAAAAAATATGTTGTGGAACTATCATAAAGCAAAAAACATTAGCAAACTTTTTTTATAGCGATTTTAACAAATCTTTTTTCGGAGAACATAACCGTATACATGAACACAAGATTAAAGGCAACATAAAACAAGTGATTATTTATTACTAAAATACTGTTTACCGTAAAAAAAATACTTACATTTGTGGGTCTCTCTGCTCGCTCGGTCGGCCATGTTGGAAATTTATCATACCCCTTCGTCTGAAGTGTGGTCCCGAAAAATCTTCGTTTGAAGGGCTACCTGGCCCTTCCCCCTACCCCTTCCCCTCCAACCAAATGAGAATTGGGACACCCCTACCCCTTCACGTGAAAACGCGAAACAAAGGGGAAGGGGAAAGGGGAAGGGGTAAGGGGTAGAATTGGGATTGGGCCTTATATTACATCTTTTAAAAAAAAATTCTAGGGCACCTTTAAAGTCAGCATGAAATGAAAACTTCTGTTTTAGATCTGTTTTTAGCTCTTATTGTGAACAGTTCATCCATGTGTATGTTTTTTTCCCTCTTGTCTCTGCTGAGGCATGCAGGACTTCTTCAATCATTTTGTCTGGTTAAACCGACCTTGCAAGCTCATGTTCATCTCCCTCCTTTTCCAGTGCAACAGCCACATCTCAAAATCCAGTCAACAACCAATGCACAAGTCCCCGTCCTAAATTTTTTTCTTTTCCAGTAATTTGTTACACTCATATGTACGCCGCAATACGGAGGAGAAGTTCTGACACTACTTCAGTTTCATAGCAACTTTAAAACTCACAGAGGCCCAACCAATCTGAGAGTAAAAAAAGTCAAGAACAAATGCAGTCCTTTCCTGTAATAAATTATGTCATTAGGATGCATCATGGATCTGAGCTGATGCAGAAAGGAGAGTTCCCCTTCTAAAAATTCATGCTCATATAAAGTCATTAGTGTCTAAACACAGAGAGGTGTTTCTGCCTCCCACACCTGATGAGCCGGCGGAAATGCATCACGATTCACCCACTTAAAAATGCATATCTTCTCACCTCCCCTGCACACACACACATGATCACGCGCCACCACACTCCTACTAACACACTCCCACGGTTCTGGCATCCTTCATTTTGCCCACTGAATCATTACACGTTTTCTAGTTTTCATGTCATGTCAGTCAATATAGTCAAATCATCAAAGTCTC